>WTSP01006807.1:34501-47676 GCA_025331215.1 Actenoides lindsayi | reverse complement strand
GCTCCCGCATGATCTACAAGAACCTGCGGGAGGATGGCGAGAAGGCGGCGCGGGAGGTGAAGCTGCTGCTGCTGGGTGAGACCCCCAGGACACCCCTCCGCATCCCCCCGGACACCTCCCAGCGCTCCGCCGCCCCGCCCGGCCCTGCCGGAACCGCCGCTGGCCGAGGTGCTGACAGCGCTCGGGAGGCTACTTCTCGGAGGGAAAGGAGCTGTGGGGCCGGACCGTTGTCGCCGCGTGGCCTTTTTCCCCGCCCGCCCCACCGCGGGCACGGGCCCCACGTGCACACGCAGCCCTGCAATCGCCACGGCCCTCACCGCCGGCGCCCAGCGCTCACCGCCAAGACGCTTCGCCGCGGACCCTCCCCCGCTCCGCGATTAGGGCCGCCGGCCACCGAGGCAGGGGCGGCGGGCCATGCTGCGGCCCGCTCCGAGCGAAAGCGCAACTCCTCCGCCGGCAGAAGCGGCCCTACCTCCGCCGGTGCCCTCCGCGGCCAGTGAGCATGTGCGGGAGCCGCGACGCGGAGCTCCCCCAGTGAGCATGTCCCGGCCGCCCGCCCGCACATGGGCACTGGGCGAGAGGCGGCTCGGGCGGCGGGAGGATGCGGGAGGGGGGGTGCGGGGGGGCGAGCAGCTGCCCTCACACCCCTCCCTCCCACCAACGGAGACGGGGCACCGACGGGGCGGCGAGAGGTGCGGGAGGGAGGCGGGGGCTGGGGGAAGCAACCTCCAGCCTCTGGCGTGAGGAGAACGCGTTCGGTGGTGTTGGCGGAAGATTTGTAATGGAATTGGCAAGGAACAAGGGAATATTAGCGGGGAGGGGCTGAGTAGGATAGGAGGAAGACGGTGCAATGCTGCATAGATTTCATATATATATATATATATACACACACACAAATATTTAGTCAATAGTTACCATTCCTTCCTTTAAATTGCAGACTTTCCCTGAATAAAAGGTTTGTTTTGGGGATAGACGCGTGTCCTTGGTACAAAGGGTGTTGGTTTCCCAGTTGCTATAGAATTTAACTATGCTGTAAATAGAGACATAATGGAATAGAAATTTCATACATAGAATTGTTTCTGGAGCTCCTTGTATCTTACACTTACAGAAATACATGCTGAACTTCCTCCTTACAGCAGCTTTTTTGGCCTATGTTTTAGAAATGGACAGACATCCTTATAGAGCCACATAGTCTCAGGTTAGCAAATGCTTATCTTCCTGTTACAGTTCAAAGGCATCATCTCCCACATGTCTCACATTACTTTTAGCGAAAATCACTGAAAATCATGACCATTTCCAAGTTTTCTTTGTTTTCCAGCCTTATTTCTACTTATTTCTACTCCTACTATACCCTGCCAGTTTTAGTCTGCAGTATGATAAAAAAGCAACATCACCTGAAGAATATTTTTTATTCTTCAGAACAGATCCAATAAGTAAGTATAATACATCAATAGACACTTTCTGCAATATCCTGTAATCCCCATCATGCTTCTTGGTGAAGCTCTGTTGGCGTTTAGACTATAATAGCAGATAAAAAGTGAAAAAAAAAGCTACCTCTTTGGCAAATGAGAAGTGAGCACATGACCTGGCACGGTAGGCAGCAAGTACTGTGTAGATTCTTTAATACTCAAATGTCAGGTACCCTCAGCTCCAAATTCCGAGCAATATTCCTGTCCTAACTGAATTATAGACACACACTGAAAATAATTCCATACCCTTCAGAATTTGCTGCCATGTGGTATATACATATACTGCCATATGCTGTGTGCGTACACATGCATGCATGCAGAGGCAAAGATCTACTGCCATGGGTAAGTTTAAGGCCACAGGCCTCTCAAAACACAGTTTTCCATCTGAAACACAGGAACTTGCAAATTAAACAAAGCAAAGTTTTTTCCTGAAACAGAAGGCAAAGCCCAGAGCCTTCCTATAATACTGTCTCCATGAATAAAAAAAAATAAGGAAAAAAAAAAAAAGTAAGCTTATTTTTTTTAAAACCTTTCTGAACTGTATCTCAGGAATAGAAACAACGATGCCGTGGTTGTTCTAGAAGGACTGGCATAAAAGCATTTGAAACCAGGTACCCATCAATTGCCATTGCTATTTCTCTGTATTTTTGCTGTGATACTGGGGATAAGGACATGAAAAATAAGACAGTGATGTGATTCAGACATGAGGACAGACGTGTTCCTTGTTTGAGTTAGGAAAGCTTTAACACAGTAGAGCAGAACAAGCATCTACAACAGCCACAGCAGTAGCAGCAGAGGAAGAAATGACTGTCAGCACCAGCGGCCTGAGCTACTGCAGCCACAGCAGGCTCTGCTTTCTGCAGTGCTGCTTCCTGCAGGCACCGAGCCCGGCTGCTTGGTACTTCTTGTACGCAAAGCATCTAATTGCCTCCTTTGGACTGTCTGCAGATCCACTGGCATCTGCAAGGGCTTCCTGATGCAGCTGTGGTTGTAAATTCCTAGGGATGGTTGAATATTTGTGGTAAGTTAACAGGACAATGCATAAAATAGAAATTAATACCACCGACTCCCTAGGTCCACATTAAATAAGAGCATACAGCTAATATTTTCATATAGCTAATAGAAGTGAGATATATGTGACAAAGACAAGAAAAGGGAGGTGCTTCGGTAAGATCTATGTAGCACCTTTAGGTGTCTTACACCTCACAAATCATATCAAATATTACAAATAAATATTTCAATAGCCTTTGATTCTTTTTTTTTCACACACTTAAATGAAATAGGTGTCAGCTTTCAAGCAAGTGCTGGCAGTGAAGGGTCTGTGGGAAAAGCCCTCTTCTCCCATGTCTCACCATATAAAAGCTGGCCAAGGCCACAGACAGATGCTTTCTTACCTGGCAGCACCTTCTGGGCAGGCCAGCAGGGACAGAATACTCACGCTGCTCAAACCACCCCCTTGCTAGTCCCTTGCCAAAAGAGCTGTCACTCATTCAGGGTTTTGAAGGACAGTCCACACACCATTCACATGCCCTGTTGTAGTGCCAGCTGACGTAGCAATGCAAAAATGGGAAGGACTGGAGAAAAAAACTTTCTATAGAAGTCTTGTACCAGCAAGCTGGTTGATCATGAGTAATGGGCCAGGTTCTGTTGATTGGTTCTGCTGGTGTTTTGTATTTCAGAGGTCCTATTGAAGAGAAATCAGTAAGTAAAATAGAAGTTTTACTACTAGTAAATGAATATATAAGGGCAGACTCACCTCTGTCTCATCATTCATTGTGTTTCATGCTGTAGGGGAGGACTTAGCAATCTTTCTTCTGTTTGCAGTTGCTGCTGAGTCCATTGTTGGGACTATCTAACTAGTGATTCAAAGATCAGAGTTTCCAAGCCCCCTTGCTTTCTATCACTCCTCACCAAAGTGGAAGGGTAAGGTGTAGCTGGACAAGGATTCTGAGATAAACTCAATAACAGCCTAGTGTTGTTATTAAGCAGGTATCTTTTATTTGTGGTACCAGACACACAGGGGATCACTCCTCCAAATGTGTGTGTCACCTGCAGTTAACCAGGAAGTGTTAATACAACATATTTGTTGTATTATGCATTAAATTTCCGAAAAGTCGGTTACATACTAATTAGTTTTCTGAGAAATTATTAACATATGAGTCTGCCCAATCTCCACCTAGTCCCACATGGGCAATTACTCTGTTAGGGTCTTAGGGTGGTCTTCCTCATTTCTGCTGACAAACCTGCAGAACCAGTTTTACCAGCTCTCCTGCTGTGCCAACATCGCCTCCTGTGTTTTGGTCAAAGACCCTTACATTCTGTTCCCTAAAGAATGCACTCAAGCTTGTAAAACAAGTGCTGATAAATCATTTATGAGGAAATTGTACAATAATTAGTTTAGGTTAGTATCTGAAGCTGGCAGAGACAAGATTAGTAAGGTTTCCTTATCACTATGTTCATTTCTCTGGTTCAGGAATAATTCCCAGGAATTCCTGATCTTTAACGTTATTGCAACCACTAGAAAATTGTTGCTTAAACCATATGCAAAATATAATAAGACCTTTCCTAGTAATCAGCCCAGCAATATTAGTCCTTTCTTTACTTTGCAGTGGTGAAACACAGAGATCTGAAAACCCAGCATTCCAGCTCTGCTGTTCAATCACACAAAAGATGCTTCATAATGCATAAAGTATAGTTTCTTTGGGTTTGTTTTGTTGCCCTTTTTAGTCTGCTTTCTTAAGATAATTGGTTTTGTGTAATAGCACTCTGTACGTGTGCATGTTTCAAACAGTTTCCTGCAAAGCTTTGAGTTTTTTCAACTGATTGATACCACTTCTAAAAAAATAAAGCACAAAAAACCCCTCAAAACCAACAACAAACACACACACACACAAAACCAAACAAAAAAACAAACAAACAAAAACCAAACAACACACCAAAAAAAAAAACCACACCAAAAAAACCCAAAACCCACAACCAAAGTCTTGTAAAGACAGCTGACTGGGAAGACAGAGGAGATAATGTTCCTGCAGGAGGAAAAAGGTGAGAAAGAAAGCACATTGGCAGGAGTGATTATTAGGTATCAGAACATCCACCTGGGAGGAAGGTATTGCAAATTCTTTAAATACAAACATATTTAATTCATCAAATATCCGCTTTCCTAGAGGAGGAATTTTGACTGAAAAACAGAATTTATAATATCAAATAGCTGACAAAATGTTATTCAAACCATTACCAAGCTTTTTTTTGGGAAAGCAAATGTGTGTTTTAAAATTTCTGTTGACAGAATAACACATGCCTTAGCTTTCAGTTTAATGCAGTTAAAAAGGCAGGCAGCCACAAAGACCCACGTCTATTGGAAATCAGTTTAGTTTCAATGCTCACCAAACTACTTTTTCTTACAAATAGAAATTTAATAGAGATTTAATTCACACAATTAGACAACATAATTTTTAAAAGGATTTCATCTGCTGCAGCCTTTTTAATTACAGCCCTTTTTTATCTCAATCACCTGTCACAGTTGATGGCTTTGGTGATCATCCAGAAGGTGCAGAGGTTTACAGGATTCCTAAGAAAGATCAATTTCTAAAGGATGCTGAGAGCACTTTGTTCTTCTTTCCTCATGTCATTGTAGGAAATAGGAACAATATAAGTATTTGGTATAAAAGTTTTCTCTCTTCTGGTACCAATGACCAGAACCATGGATGGCACCTTATTTCCTTCCTTCTCAAAAGACTAGTGATTTTCATTCTGTATTGAAATACAGTCACTTAAAGCAGCAAAACCAACAGTGAATAAAATAACAGACAAACCATAAGATGAAGAAAATTATACTAATGTTCCAGTTCCCTTATCTCTCTTCCCTTTACAAATACTGAGTGTGACAGATGATCCTTACAGGGTCAAATTTGCTGATAAATTCATACTATTATGCCTTGGTGGAGGCTCTAAAATGAAGACTTTTGAGAGAGCTGCATGCACAATGAAGTGTCTCATTTATTAAAATTAAAAGAGAAAATTATTAGAAGCATGTACCCCTTCAAACATGGTATTGCTGGTAAACATAAGCATGGGCTATATTAGGCTTTATGTATCTGATAGATAAATAGCTTGTCAAAAGAGCAACGACATATTGTCACAGTTTAGGGTCAGGGCAGCCTGCTAGACCTAGAACAGACATTCTCTGTTAACCCCTCTCCCTCCCCAAAGGGGAAGAGAAAGGGAATAAGGGAGAGAGATTATCTATTAGAAAAGAAAACTAGAACAGCTTTAATGAAAATGAAGATAATAATAAAAATGGAATATTTACAAATATATACAAAGCCAGTATCTAACCCAACCCCCCGATGGTAATTACATCACTGTCACCACTGATACTGTGGAACAGGCACTGGGAGAGTCCCAGACTGGGTCCAGCTGCAGACAGGAACCTATGTTCCTTGCAGGTTTATGCATTTTATTGCTTGCATTCCCTATGTAGCTGTGCCTTTGCTGACAGATCTCCACCTGCAAAGCACTGGCAATCTATGTGTATGTCTTCAAGTTTTTTTCCCCAACTCTCTTATTGCTAAAATGAAAGTACTGTACCAGTGACTCCAAAGCTGAAACAAACCACAACAAAACAGAACAGAGTACATGTCCTGTAATCCCTGAAAGGACTGATCAATATGGAAAGCAGAAGTATCCATATTAGAATACAGATACAGATATGTTGCATGGAAAGATCAAAGAGCAGCGTATGTGAATAGTAGTTCATTCTACAGTTCTCTAATGTTATTGCCAAAGAGATTAAAGTTTAATCCCAGGTCACCAAAGCCAACAAGATTTGCATTGATGCTATCAGTGGATGAAAAAGGGTTTTCAACCTAAAAATAAGACTCCAAAGTGTTTAAATTCATAGTTCCTGTTGTCATGCATATAAGCCTAGGAACTTGTATTAATAATATTGCTATTGAAGTTCTGTATGTTCCTAAAAGACAGCTTAATCAAGAAATGTATTACCTGTCAAAAAAGTGTTCTCTCATCTGAAACACCTCTCCTTGCGACAGAGTATTTTACTAGTGACATCGAACTAACTTTAAACTCTTGTTGCACCTTATAGCACCCACAGTCAGAGTAGTACTTTAAAAAAAGTTTTGCACAGAATCATATAACAGTGTTAAAAGATCAAATAAACCCCTCTTCAAAATTGCTTAGGCTATTTTCTACCTGTAAGATATTATTTTGGAAAGTTCAGAAAGGTTGTCACACCAGTTTGGGGGGCAATGGGGGGAATCAAAAGATGGCTATTTGTATGCATACACATTTAACCCCTATGATCACATTTAACCCCTGTGTTTCAATAAAATTGTATGACTGTGTAATTAATTGGCTGAACACATTTAGGGCCAGCACCATTGCTTTTGTGGATTATCCTGTCATTTAAGAACATTAAGAGCAAGTCAGTTGTGAAAAGGCTTAGCCTGTCAGCTTCAAAGTTCTTGGAGGCAGCGTTGAAGCATAAATGGCAGATGTAAATTACTTGTGAAGAATTAGTGCATGATTAATAATTGTTATCAACATGCTACAGGCGTGAACTGCATGCCTCATGAGTAACTGTACCACAGCTATATCTGCTCAAATTGATAAAGAATATAGCTGTACCTTGAAAAGAACCAGGAGGACAGTTATTATTGAAATGTCATTCAAAAACATGCTCTGTACTTTCTGCAACATAAACACTTTATAAAGGCACTTATTGGATGCAGAGTGCTGCGCAGGATTAAGTACCTGTCTCTATTTGCCCTACTTACATAATAAAAAGAAAGGAAGAGACAGATGCCTTGTTCTGCAAGTCAAGGCAATTCCAGCTATTAAGTTTTAAGTGTGATTTGAGGTTCCTATTGGCTGACCCTGTTGGAAAGATACCTAGGTGATCCTGAGGACAGAAGTCAGGACAGCCTGCAATGTCACATTCAGATCTCCTTTTTTGCCCGCTATAGTGCATGTGTTCTGCTTCACTCACCTCGCTGATGTGCTTTACTGTAGTGGCTTCTTTTTATTTAAATTCTTCTTGATTTGCACTCAGTCTGAACAGCTGTCAGCTACCTGCTAGACATACGGTGCCAAAGGCCCACAGGGCACACTGCCATGGTGTCATAAGGAATTGTGCCTATCATGGGCTCCAAATCCAAACTGTACACGAGCCACAAAATTAACTGGATGGAGTACTCCAGGTGGTGTCTCATAAGAGTGGAGTAGATGGGAAGTATCACCTCCCCCAACCCACTGGCCACAATTCTCTTGATGCAGCCCAGGATGCAATTGGCTCTCTGGGTTGCATTCTAGGATTCTGTGATTGCTGGCTCATATTCAGTTTTTCATACACCAATAACCCCAAGTCTCGCTTCACACGACCGCTGTCAATCCACTCATCACCCAGCCTGTATTTGTGCTTGGGATTGCCTTGACCAAGGTGCAGGACCTTGTGCTTGGCCTTGTTGAACTTCATGAGGTTGGCATAGGACCACCTCTTAAGACTGTCAAGGTCCCTCTGGATGGATCCCTTCCCTCCAGCGTGTCAGCCACCCCACACAGCTTGGTGTTATTGGCAAACTTGCTGAGGGTGCACTCAATGCCACTGTCCATGTTGCCAACAAAGATGTTAAACAGCATCTATCCCAGTATTAGCCCCTGAGAAATAGCATTTGTCACTGGTCTCCACTTAGACATCGAGATGTTGCCTGCAACTCTTTGAGTGTGACCATCCAGCCCATTCCTTATTCACTGACTGGTTCATCCATCAAATCTATCTCTCTTCAATTTAGGGACAAGGATGTCATGCGGGACAGTGTTGAATGCTTTGCGGAGGTCCAGGTAGATGAAGCTAATTGCTGTTCCCTTATCTACCAATGCTGTAACCCCATCATAGAAGGCCATCAAATTTGTCAGGCACAATTTGCCCTTAGTGAAGTCATGTTGGCTGTCACCAATCACCTCCTTATCTTCGAGGTGCCCTAGCATAGTTTCCTGGAGGGGCTGCTCCATGATCTTGCCAGGCACAGAGGTGAGACTGATTGGACTGTAGTTCCTTGAGTCTTCCCTTTTTCCCTTTTTAAGAATAGGGGTTATGTTTCCCCTCCTCCTCAGTCTGCAGGAGTTCCTCCACCTGGTCACAACTTTTGCAGGCAAGACTGCTGTCTGTTCCTGCCCCAGGAGAAAGGTCTTGGGACTTCCTGCAGTCTGAGGTGTGCGCTGCATCCTCTCCCTTCAGCAGTTTCATCTGGGTGGAGGCATCAGCCACAGCTGGGGTAGTGTGGGAAACAACGGGAGTTATGGCCTGGACAATGCAGAGGGGTTCAACCTTGAGCACCTAAGCCTGTGTCTTTAGAGAGGAGAAAAGTAAGATAAGAGAAAGAAAGAATGCTGATAGGACCTCTGGTCCAGCTGCAAGTATAAAAATAATGAGACGCGTGGAATCGACAAGGCTCCAATCAAGTGCGAGAATGAAGCACGTGAAACTTAGGCACTAACCAATTATGCAATCTGTTTGGCCACGTGTACACTAAAATAAGGTATATAAGCTGGCTGCTAGCAATAATAAAGGTCTTTGATTTTCTCTCGTTCAGAGCCCGTGCCTTAATCCCCCACAAATGGCACCCGAACAGGGACCTGACTCGCGGAGCTAGAGCAACCGGTGGTGGAGCCCAGCTGAACGCAAGCAGCCAGTGGAGAAAGAACTGAAGAAGTCTGGACGAACAAACACCGTGAAGGTGAGCAGCTGGGGGCGACAGGGGGCTGCTGTGACCACGGAGGAAAAGTTGGTTGTGAACATTCTTAAGAAAATCTTGGCATTAAATGTGATGAGCTGCAACTTCATGCCATGCTGGCGTGGTACAAAGGGAAAGGCTTGGGATTGGAACTGAGGAGGTTTTCTGTGGCAATGTATCTCGAAGAGAACGGACATGTGGCCTATCCAAACTCACCTCTGCCATAGCTTAAGACACCATCTTAGTGTTAGTAATATTAGCTGTAGTACTTTGTATATTTAAGGATGGTGGGAAAGATGATTGAAAGGGCTGTTCACAAGGGAAAGGGAGGAAAACAAGCACACCTGTTTTCCTCAAGACTGTCTAGGAACAAGCTGGGCTGCAGACAAGACTGTGTGAGAAATAATTGGGCCGTGGACGGTGTCCTTGGGATAGGCTTGAGAACAGCACAAAGCACTGAAGCAAGAAGATAAAGAAGAAAGAAAGTAGAACAGGATGGGGGGCGGTGATAGGGACGGTGTAGGATAGCCAATGATGTATTAATTTAGGACGTGTGAATTGTGTGTTTAGAGTAATAAACCAATAGCTGTTAATTGTAGTGTGGATACAAGGATAGAAACCGTATACAACCCTGGCAGAAACGTGAATAAGGTAACTTCAACTTTGATCATATTGGTCTGTGTTGAGAATAAATTCCCACAGTTTTGGACACTAAAACCTGGGAAAAGGTGGGGCAGGTGTTATGGGACGCTGCGAGCAGGGGGGACTCGGCCGCCACGGCGTTACTCACCAGCTGACGGCTGATCCTCAATTCGCTGCAGCAGCGGAAAGCCGATCGGGTGGCCGCGTCCGCCCCAGCAACAGCCACAGCCCCCTCAGCTCCCTCTGTCTGACAGAGGGAATCGGACCCCTCCGGGGAGCCAGGCCCAAACATAGAGCAGGGAGAAAGGGCCGCTGCTGAGGGCGCTACCAGCTTGCTGCTGCCCGACCTTCCCCTCCCCTCGCTGCCTCCAAGCGGCCTACTTACTGTGTCCACGACGCCCGAACCGAGTGAACAGAGGGACTTAAGGGCATCGCGGCGAGATCTGTTACAGCAGCAGAGAGAGGTAAAGGAACAAGTGGAGAAGGACGGAGGCCATGAATCAGCAGGCTTGATTGCGTGCCTGGTAGTTTGTAATGACAAAGGGCACCCAGATTGGCAACCGCTACGCTTTAGGCTGATTAAGGAATTGAGGAAAAATGTCATGGACTATGGGCTAGATTCTCCATACGTAGAGTCTGTTGCAGTCTTTATTCCTGAGTTATGAACTCACCCCTTCTGATGTAAAGCAAGCCACGGCTTTTATTTTCACCCCTACTCAAAAGGTGTTGTTTGGATCACACTGGAGATCTATGTGCGAGATAGCAGCACTAAGTAACCTGGACTGCACAGAGGGGCATCCTTTAAAAGCGGGTGGGTTAGCACAGCTCATGGGCCAAGCCCCTGTGGAAAGCCGGCAGCTGCAGGCTCGCCTCTATCCTAGCATACTGCATCAATCACACCAGCTGGCTTTTCAGGCAGTATTGAAGATACCTGACGTTGGTAAAGCAACGCAGTCGTTTGTAACTATCAAGCAAGGGCCCTGGCAGCTTTTTGTGCAGTTTATTGACAAATTGAAGGAGGCTATAGAAAAGCAGGTAGAGAATCAGCTTGCCAAGGAGGCTCTATTAATGAAGTTAGCTGTAGAAAATGCGAATGCGGATTGCAAGAGAGTATTGCAGATGCTGCACAACCCTAGCCTCGTGACATGATGGAGGCATGTCAGAATATAGGTACTCTGGAACGTCAAGTCAGCATTATGGCAGTGGCATTTGCAGCTATGCATGTGGATGATTGGGCTTGTTTCTGGTGTGGTAGCCATGATCACTTTAAAAAGGATTGCCCAAAGGCTGGTAACCAGCAGGTACCAGGGGTATGTCCACTCTGGAGTAAAGGTCAGCATTTTGCCAACCGATGCTGATCAAAGTGGGACAAAGGAGGGCAGCCCCTAGAGAGAGAGTGGCAGGGAAGAAACAGCTCAGGAAATGGCCGGAACAGCGCGAACCAGGGGCGCGTGAGGACACAAATACCCCCCAGTCAGATGATGGCAGCAGCAGTCTCTGCGCTAGAACCACCGAAAGTGCCAGAATGGATGTGTCCACAGCAGAACCAATAGCTCTGGTAACACAAACAGTTCACAAGATACCGATGAATGTGCATGGACCAACAGGAAGGGGGTTGAGTGCTTGGTTGTTGGGGAGGTCCAGCGCCACAATGATGGGTGTATTTGTATTACCAGGAGTTATTGATGCAGATTACCAAGGGTGGATACATGCCATGGTGTGGACCCCTTCAACCTCAGTGATGATCCTGGAAGGCAGCCAAATTGTGCAGTTAATTCCTTTTAGGAACCAGGTCACCCATGCCTAGCCAGTAGTATGGGGGATGGGGGGATTCGGGTCTACAGGGAAGCCAAAAGTAATGTGGATTCAAAACGTACAATCTCAACGCCCAGTGTTAAAATGCTTGCTAACCAACGCTCAAGCTACTTCCCAAACTGCGACAATACAGGGCATGAGAGACACTGGAACAGATGTCACCGTGATCTCACGACAAGTGGCCCAGCGCTAGGCCCACACAGACAGTGCCCGCCTCCCTCTCAGGACTCGGGGGGACAGCGACATCTCAACAGAGTGTGCATCTGATTCAGGTCACTGGGCCTGAGGGTCAGGTGTCCACCATACCATTTATAATCGATGTTCCTTTAAACCTGTGGGGTGGGCTAGAGATGTCTTAGGGTCCTGGGGGGTGACGATCGGTACAAAAATTTTGTAACAGAGGCCACTGGGGTGCGACCCACCATAGCCTTAAAATGAATAACTCATCAACCAGTCTGGGTGGATCAGTGGCCCCTGTCTCAAGATAAGATTCACGCACCCCAGGAGTTGATGGCGGAGCAATTAGAACAAGGGCATATAGTGCCAACCGCTAGCCCCTGGAACTCATCTGTGTTTGTAATCAAAAAAAAAAAAAAGTGGGAAATGGTGACTTTTACATGACCTGAGGCAGATCAATGTGGTAATTGAAACTATGGGGGCTCTGCAGCCTAGGCTGCCTTCACCCACCATGATTCCAAGCGATTGGCCCCTCATCATCCTAGACCTCAAAGATTGTTTCTTGTTCAGATTCCGTACCTTAATCCCCCACAGGGTAGATGGTGCAGACCTCCAGACAGAGCTGCAGCTTTTGCTCTCAGATGAGTACCCCCCATTCTGCCTTGAGGGTCAGGTAGGATGAGTGCCCTTCACCAGTGACCAGGTCACAGAATGGTGCCTGTTTGCTGTGTTATGTGGACTTAAAGCCTCTCCACTCTGCCAGTGGAACATTCCTCCTTTGAAGAGGTGCCTTCCCTGCACACCCTCCCACGCTAACTGCTGCACCAGCCCCAGCTGCCACACTATGACCTGTTTGCCCACCCTGTTTGCCATGCTCCTGGTCCCTGGCACTCCCCAGGGCCACCCTTTGCGTGAGTGGAGGGGTGGCCACCATTACCCTGGCCCTGCCCACGCTTCATCAGCTGCTGTCACTGGTGAGAACCCCTGACTCCTGATGGGTGTACATGCTTCCCTGGGGTTTTCCCAGCTCAGGAAACCCCCCCAGTATTTTCTGTGATCCCTCTGCTATGGAACCTATCTGCACTGGAGCTGATCACTTCAGCAAGTGTCCAGTTTGAGAAGTGTCTTAGATTAGCAAACCATACAGTGACATTAGGGACAGACACCAGAGTCTTTATATGTATAAACCTGCTGGCAACAATGATGGCAGAATTATAACTCTAATGGACTATACAGTGCGGGAACTGAATGAACTCAACACGGACCAATATGATCAAAGTTGAGGGCACTTTATTCACGTTTTCACCAGGGTTATATACGATTT
>WTSP01006807.1:19196-34401 GCA_025331215.1 Actenoides lindsayi | reverse complement strand
TACTTTCTTCTTCTTTATCTTCTTGCTTCACTGCTTTGTGCTCCCTCCTTTGCCATTCTCAAGCATACCTCAAGGTCATTGTCCACAGCCCAATTTATTCCCACACAGCCTTGCTGAAAACAGGCATGCCTGTTTTCCTTCAGGAATAATCCTACAATACAGCATTTGTAATTCCCATCAACTTTCCCTAATATCTAGGGATGCCTCTTTTCTAGTGACTCATCTGGTCTCTCTCCTTACAGTCAGTGAGAATTGGGAGGGTCTGAATTACTGATATCCACTGGCCACTTAGTGGCCTAGATTCTGAGGCCTGAGTTTGCTGCTGGAAAAGTGATAGCATAAATAAAATGCATCGGAGACAACTGATCCCAAAATCATCCAAGGAATATATACTATTAGTGTTGAAGTTACACTCTTCAATTTATGTGTTAGCCATGAAACTCAGGAAGAGAGATCACAGGAGACATTTTGCTGCCATTCAGCTTCCTGGGAGCTCGAATGTTTTGCCATGATTCTCCACTGCAGCGACATGCTGCAGCATGGTGTGATGCAAACACAGCATCTTGATGTCTGGAACAGTTTCCAGTCTGTATTTCTCCCCATCTCAGGCACACATACCTAGCTATATCGTGGTCTGTCTAACTCTAGATTGTTTGGACCTTGTCTACTACAGCAACAGTCCTTACTTTAGTCTGCTTCAGTCACTATGATCTCACTGTATTCTTCATGCTATTGCTATTACGGAGTTTCCCAGTCCAGCCTCTCAGCACCTGCTCTAGTCTAATCTTAATGACTGCTGGCAGCCAGTCCAAACCCACTCTCTGGTTCTTGCATGAGGGCCTGGACACTAACACAGAGCATGTGGGAGATGTCAGTCCTCTCTCACCCATTGCCAGCACAGGACTTGGTTCCAAACTGCCTGGGTGGGCTCATCAGTAAAGCCTCAGTTGGAATTAAGGACCTCTAGATAAAACAGTTTCAGGCAACTGGCATAAAGGAGATGAGTAATGCCGCTTAGGCTAGATGCTTATGCTGGGAGTCACAAGCTAGAGACCTTCCCAGCTGAATGGTGACTGAAGTGCACTGGGCATCAGGAATGCTGCCTAAGGGAGAGGGAACAAGTTATAGTGTTATTGTTGAGCTAAGAGCTGACAAGGAGGTTAAATTAGCACTATTAAGGTTCAAACTAGCCCACATTTCCTTGTTTGCTTATGCTGAGAGAGATAACAAAGCCCAGTCTTACTAAAATCAAATTATTTCACACCTACTTTATTCACTTAGAGATTAAGCTATCTGTGCAGTCAAAGAATGGTTGGCTTAATGTGTTTTGACAAGCCCATATTGTATGCTTCTTAGCACCTCATCATTTAGGTGCATACAATTTGATGAAAAAACTGTATCATGCCCTTTCCCTTTTCAGAATTGCACATGCCTCCTTTCCTCTCTTTTCATGATAGTTTAATAGAATTGAGCTGTCATCAGGTTCACAGTTCCAGCATTGTGTTTAGGACTCTTTTCTCCTTTTCCATCTCTAATTTTGTGGCTAACTTCCACAAATATTGTTAGAATTGTTCTTGTTTGAAGAGACCTTCAAGATGATCAAGTCCAACCATTAACCCAGCACTGCCAGGTCACTCCTAAACCATGTCCATAAATAATCAGGGGATTCTCTGAATTTTCAGATCAGTAGCTAGACTGGTCACTCCAAAAATGGAGTGGCTTCCTATTTTTTTGCACTCTTCTTAAATCTACTTTGGGTACTTGTCCTTTTGCATAAAATGAATTTAAGACCTCTGTAACAATGCTTATATCTGTTGTTTATTTTATTAAAGACATTAAAATTAACTGAACATTTCCCTTTAATATGTACCATGGTCTGGAGCTTTACAGAGATACAGATCACAGCAAAACATAGAAATCTCTTGAGAAGCTCATTGTGATTTACTAAGAATGAAAAAGCCAGACAGAGCTGATATTTCTCTGACATGTTACCATTCTCCCTGAAATGTTTGAGTCAACTTTCCTAACAAACCAAACAAAAAAAGAAAAGAGACCTGTTGACTAGTTCAAAAGCAGGGACATACTTTCTCAGTCACAGCTAATGAAAAAGTTCCCCTTTAGTTCATGTGAACCAGGACTTTGAGGTCTAGTTATGGAATATCATTGTCAGTGTAGATTAAAGGATTTTTTTATTGTTATTTTTCTTGTCTTTCAAAACAACTTTGTTGCCAGTCAGCTATTTACAACACAAGTTCAGAGCAGCAGTTTTGTTAATAAAGTGGTGGAAAATAAACAAATGCAAACATAGAAGTGTAAAGTATAGCTTAAACCTTTTGAAAGATTAGAAAATAGGTCACATAAAAGATCTTTATTTTAAAAATGTATTTTTTTCTGTAAACCTAGCCACTGATGTTTACTGATGATTCAGTCCAAATATGAGCTGCCTTTTAACTTTCACAAAACACTCAAACCTGGCCCATACCTTGGTCTGCTCTGACCACATGGCAATCATGTGGAAGTAGATCCAGCCATCTAAAGAACACCCATCTCTTTCCACCCAGGCATCTCCCATCCAGATCTGCTGGGACACAGTGCTGGTGGCCACTGGTTTTCAGTAAGAGGTCATTCCTAGATCTGAAAGCACTCTTTCCTTCCTCTATCCCGGGGAACGCCACACAAAGATAAGATGTTTGACGTTGGGACAGAGTTGCAATGCTCATATATCCCAGCAGTGAATTCAGCTCAGGAGTGAGGTCAGGTTTTGTCATTTCCTGAATGAACTTGAAACCTGGCTGAGATCTGATTTAGACAGTAACAAAAAAAAAAAAAAAGAACCAAAAACCCACAAAACAGAACAAAAAACAAAGAAAACAAGCAAACAAACCATGCACAAGGAAAAAAGCACATTAATAAAGGCTAACAAACAAACAAAAAGGAAAATTAAAAGGAGAAAAAAGGAAAATAAAGCAAAAAAAAAAGAGAAAGAAAAGGAAACAGGAAAAGAATTCTCAGAAGAAAGGACTCTGGAATATAAATGGAGCCCCTATGCTTGCCCTTTCTTGCCCTTTTTCCCCTTGTCGTGACAGCTGTGGCTATCCACATCAATGGGGAGAGAAGCTTAGGCCCCTGCCAAGTCTGTCTGTGTTGTTTTTTTTCTGAGATGAGCTAGCAATGAAGTTAATATTAGGATTTTCTCTACTAAAATCTTCCCAGCACTTCTACAAGACTTATCTTGCTTTCACTGCCTCGGGGAGCATAAATTGTTCTAAAGGTATTAAACTCAGTGTGTCATAAGAACACTGTGTTGCTAGAGAAAAATGTTTAAACCTTACCTTTCTTGTAATATATCTGCCCACAGACTCTTGCTCTCTTTAAGGAACTGAGGCATTTCCTTAAATTTGAGAAAGTATGGATCTCCATTCTTAGGCATGGACTAGGCTGAGATTTGGACTTCATTGTTAGGTTGATGCAAATTTGAGACAATCTTTAGACCCATTGTTCCTCTCTGGAGGAGACAAACCTATTTGAAGGGGCACGAGTGCTGACAGCACTAAGTAGAGCAAAGCAAAGCAGAAGGAACAAGCGCTTGATGCGTTATAATTCTCTATGATCCTAGGGCTGAATATGCACGTGGTGTATTTACTAAAAATTGTATTTGTGCAAATATCCGACTGTAGGCATGCAGCGTGCATGCACAAAGAGGTAACGTTGCAAATTAGGGGTACTCCAATGAGTGGTTTCAACCTTGGTTCCACCAGGAGGGAAACCATTTTCCTCATGGTGGTCACACACTGGTGCATCTTGCAAGAGCCTCAACTGTAAGTGCAAGGAAAATGCAACCCCTCTGGTACTTCAGAACACAAATGTGAAGCTATTCTTACCCCAGAGCAACACAATAATTTTGAGTTAACTTCACAGTAGCCATTTAGTGTCAGTAAAAGAAAACACCAGTTCCTTTTCTATTTCTCCCTAGACTGTGGGATAGGAATTATCTATTAGAAGTCGACCGCAGTGAATGGTTTTCTCTTCAAAGTTAGTGCGGCCACAGTGGCCGATATGTTGGCAATATAATCCCAGTCTTTGGGAATACTCTTCCTCTTGATGGATAACCAAGAGACACATTATACTCCTCCAGTAGTCTTGCTCCATAAGAGAAAACAGGAATGTGCACAGGCACTAGCTTCATTTTGAATTAATTTCCCACAAATTTGTTTGGTTGCATTTCATATTAAAGTTGTGAAAATATGTTCTTTTCATCTACAATTTATTACATCCTTTCCACTCAACCAGAAACTGCCGCTACCCTGACACTAAGCTCATTTTCTTAAGGGATCAATCTACTGTCAGGGAAATCAATGAAGTGCATTTTTCATCAGTTTTAATGGGATCTGGACAAGGGCCTGTGTTTCTAAATAAAGTCAAATACTGGGCTGATTCTGTGTTCAGCTATACCCTTGTAAATTGGAAATCAGCCAGTTGGCAACTTCTTTCTTCTTTCCTTCTCTTTTGTGTTTTGGGGCAGAACAAAATCCCACTTTATTAGAGTGGAAAGGGTAGCAGAGCAAGATTGCAAGGATGAAACTGCAATTCTCTTTCCAAGTGGTGTTATACTTCATCGATATGCCTCAATTCAAGAGGAGGTTTGTAAATTATCCTGAGTTCAGCATCTTGAATAATTTGCAGCAGTCTTAGGGTTGATAATGGCTGAAATCCAGCTGCCCACATACTGAAAGAGACTTCTCTACTGCTGACTATTGGCTAAGTATAACAACACTCAAGCTATACCTCTTACGTGGCACGTAGGTATGAGGCAGAGCGAATGTGAAGTAAAGTTATCACATCTGTTCCATTCACCCCTGACCCTAGGGGATTTCCCTTCATTTATTTGCTTTGGCAAAGTCAAGAGGTTTCTGCAGAGTCCCTGGCATCTCTGTACATCTAAAGATAATTACAACGCAGTGCCTGAACTTGACATACAGGTGGATTATGACAATGGCTTATACAGCAGGCAGCTTTAAAAGCAAGAATGACAATCTATTTAGTTTTCAAATAATGGCAGTTTTCTACATAAATTCTACACACATAAAAATGGCACAAAAAAACCCCTGTGGCCGAGAACACTGTGAGCATTGTCAATGACCTCACTCCAGCTACCTCAATAAAAGGGAAAAGACAGTTCGGTGCCTGGTAAAATATCCTTTCTCCTCTATTCTCTGGAAAATTATCTCTCATCTTTAGGAAATATTTAGGTCTCATGTTTTGCATCTAGAAAGCCTGATGATAAGTTTTCCCACTTTATAAACTTTATGAGATTAAATCATTAACAGCAGACTGATGAAGCGTAATTTCATTCCCTTTCCTTCATCCTCCTAGTTCCTCTTTGAAAAGTGATGATTGCTGTAAAACTGCTATCTCGCAGGAAAATAACACTTATGTTCTCTGTATTGCTAAGTGTCTTTCATATATGAAGACAGAGAGATCAGTTTTGACCGTCTTTTGCACAACATGCAACTTGTACAATGAGGAATAGTAAAGAGATTAAAGGAATGACCAATTACAGGAAAGAGGCTATGGTGGAAATCACACGTAAAATGGAAACTGGTGTGGCAGATGTGCAGACAGGGAAAAGCAGGCCTCCAAGGCAGGCAGGCACTGACTAATCCTGTAATTCTTTCACTCAGCAAAGAGGCACAAGCAAATACTTTCTTCCATCCTTCAGAACATATCTCCACCAACAGATTCTCACTGTACCGTTCCACACTCATCTGGTAAGTTGTTCTCAAAAAACAATGTGATGAGGGCCTGTTTTCAAGCAGGGATAAATGATATAAGAGAAAAATAAATCCCTAATTCTTCCTTCACTGCTCTGTTCCCTGTTCCTGAGCTAATAGGCAACTCCACTTGGTTTCCATGGGAGTTATAAGCATTGGTAGAGCAACCACAAAGAGTATAGACAGAGGAGATGATGTTTTTTTCACTACCTTTCACAGCCTCACCAGTTCTTTTGTGTGGTCAACAAGAATGTCATTTGTTAAAGCAAGTCATGCCTGCTCACAACACCATTCTCCTAACTCCACCGCTCTTCCACCTGGCACTGCTGTATGGCTGATGCACAGCCCCCATCCTCTGCAGGGGTTCTGTTCAAACCTTCCAGGCTTCAGCAGATCCAGTTATGACATTCTGGAGACAAACACAGACACATTTCAATAATTTTGAAAACAATACTGTGCAAGAGACTATGCTGGGATGTTTATTAGTGACTTACAGGGGTCAGAGCGTGTTTGCCAAAGTTCCTGAAATTTTTTTTTTAGTTGTGTTTCAAAGGACTTTAATAATTAATTAAATGACAGAAACAGCAGTATGAAATATCAGTTGTGGGATTATTTCCACACCCCACCCCCACCCCCACCCCCCCGAGTATTAATCACTGGTGAGATAAACTCTAAGGAATAAAGAACACAGATCTTTCCCAGGAAGAGAATGAGAAAAGCCTTTGACAGAAGCACCGTTCAGAAATACTTTTCAGAATACCTACCTACAGGACTGGAGGCAGAGAAAGAAATTTTCAGACAGTTGGCATGATGGTGATAAGATTTGTCATTGACCTCCAAAATGGGAACTTACCAGTTCAAGTTACTAAATTTTCTGACTTCTGTTTTGAATGGAATTCAAGAGAAACTAGACCCCAATTAGAGAGAAGTCCTACTCAGGCATAAAGCATTATTGTTTGGGCTGTCATCCTGGCTGATGGAATTTCTCACTTGCGAGAGTTGTGTTTCATCAGGTAGTTTAATTATTTCAGTGACAATTTGCTTTTTAATGGTGTTATACTTTCTTTTGAATCACCATTTATCCTTGATTTCTAACCTATTTCTTTTGCTTAATATTAAACCCATTTTTCTTGCTGCTAAGACTGAGTTTGTCTGCACATATTTAATAGACCATACATATTAAATAGACATAGTATGTATTATATCAGTATATGTCCCACCTCTCTTTTATTTAGACCATTACATTTATCCTTTCCTCCTATTCATACCAACCAATCCTACTTACCTCATCTTGTTTTCCACAGAAAAAAAAAAAAAAAAAGGAAGTGCTGAATGATGCAAGGCTCCACCAGTGACAGAACTTTTCCATCTGGAAATACATTCCAGTTCTTTCTAAGCTACAAGGTAACATTTTCAAAGCCACGTAGAGAATTCAGCCACACATTTTCCATGTTTTATAAGCTAAAAGAGTTTTTGAAAGATCACAGTAGTTGACATATATCTTATGAAGTCTAATTCTTCATTTAACATGACTAGATCTTCTTTATTCAAAAGCTTACCAATTCTGAAGAATAGTTACTACTGATACGGGAATTTAAAACATCTTTTTGTCCATATCTTCCAGTTTATCTTTAGTTGAGCTCATATCCACAAATAATAAAATAATTATTCAGTGCTTAAATTCAATTAGAATTAATTCTTTTTAAACAAAACAAAACAAAAACAAATCAACAAAACAACAAGGTCACTTTTGCATGCATTTTAGAGATCCTCATTGGCATAAATGATTGAATTTAGATTATTTGAAACTGGTTGATAAATGTATAATCTCAGATTTCTGTTATATTGGAGGCTGGCTGGCTGGAACCAGTGTGTACTGAGCAGCCCATCCTAGTATTCATTATTGGTCTTGGACTTGGTGCCAAGCATAACCTTAAATCAGAACTGAAACGTAAAGAGACTTCATGGAAAATTTGCCTGCAGTTCTTTATGAAAAAGTCCCAAAGGAACATCATGAAAGAGGATGTAAGAAAAATGAAAAGTGTTTGCCAAGTTCCCATCACTACTGACTAAAATTGCATATATTCCTGGTATCTGTGCAGATGAGTACTCTGCACTACCCTATTTTTAGTATTGAACTTGTGCATCCTTGTGCTTACACAAGTAATTATTATTTACTTTCCAGTCCCAAAAGAAAGGATTTAAAAAATGAAATAAATCTCTCAGCCAGTTTTTACCCCTACACAAGAAATACCAGCCACATGAAACCTCATGAAAGGTTACCATAAAAGCTAAAAACAAGGAAGGATTACTTGAAAATGCAATTGCTCAATGTACCCAGAACTGCCAGCAGCAGTCTCCTCTTTAGTCTGTTGACTTCATAACCTTACCCAACCCTTCAGAAATTTCCTGGTCAACAAGACTTTTCGGAAGCTTTGTGGGGAAAAAAAAAAAAAAAAGTTAAAAAAAGCATTGGTTTTAATCAGCTTCCTTAAGACTGAATCACTTCAAAAGTACTCAGACTAAACAATTGTTAAAAGTTACTAAAAGTAAACCAGTTTATCCCTGTAGAGCAATAAAGACAAACAAGCACACAGGAATACTTGTTGGAAATAACCTCTTTAGACTACTAACTTAAAGATTTTCTGTATTAGAAGAAAAGGTACTGCAAGACTTTTTTGGTTTTTTTAATTTATTTTAAGTAAAGGTTTCAGAGACACTCACTGGTATAAAGTAGGTGAAAGATTTCAGGCTGAAAGGGTTCATTCTTCATGAAAGTTTGGGTCGTGGTTATTCCTTTTCTAACTGAATACTGTATATACAATTGTGAATATTTAAACTTGTAAAAGTGATTCTCAGTCTAAAAGTATAAAGTGCATTTTTGAAAAGGGTATTCAAACCAGAGAGGGAAGGTATTTTGTGAGAGTACATTTGCTCTGAATTTACTGCTGTCAGCATATTCCTGTCCTCCATGATAACCTTGGTGGGGTATTTTCATGAAAAAGTTTAGACACACACGTTAACAGCATAGCATTACTGAACTATGTGTCTGCAACAAGCAGAGCCCCATCTCACTCCTAGTCATAGTGATAAATATTTCAAGGAGAGATAGACATTCACAAAGAAGTATCCAGGATATTGTTAAGGATTAGATGAGAAATTAGGCCTCTGTCTAAGTAAGGATGTTGTTGTATTTGTGTTTACATAGAAACTTGGACAGCTGGTCTGGCTGCAATCTATTTTAGAGTTTTAAGGTATATAATACAAATCACATCCATAATTTCAGACCTTGGTTTTATGAGCTTAGTCTTATGAGTTATGATGAACAGATCTATATGGAACAAGACATAGGAGCTACCTTCTGTGTAAAAAGTTACTTTTGTAAGTTTTCTCATTCTTTAATGAACACTGGCAGCTAACATTTAAATATCACACAGGTTCTTCTTTCCAGGTTTCAAAACTGAAAACTTAAAGAACTGAAAATTTCACATAAAATTTGCCATTAGGAATTCTTGCAACCCAAAATGTCTGTAAGAGCATTATTTTCTGTCAGCAGAGGCTTACAGACCTTCAGTCATGGAAGAGGCCTCCACCATGCTGAATAGGCATATGATAGTAAATGCATCATCATATAGTACTTAAACTCTAATGAAGACTAAGTTTCATTTTAGGTCTTTTCCTATTTTACTAAGCTTCTGGAGGGATTTCAGAAGAGCCAGTGACTCAGTAGTGTGGTTCATGAAGAGCTGAGAAAACAGATAATGCAGAACTTCCTTCTCCTTGAGAGGGTTGTCTGTGAGGATGCTGATGTAAAACAGCATCAAGCGAGGCCTTGGCTCCCTCCTTAAAGTCAGATATGAACACATGCAGAAGCATTCACTTCCAACCACGTGCTCACAAATGTTGGTTTTCTTTTTGTTTTTCCGTTGTTTGTTTATTTGCTTGTTTCAGTACTGGAATTTGCTACCTCTTATTTTGCTTGATAGAAAAATTAGGAATTTTCTAAGGAAAGAAAATAGTAATTAAAATAAACATAAGGCAAGACCCTACCAGCAACTTTCAAACAGAAGTGAAGTTAAATTTGTGCATTTCTACCCAAAGTGGATATCCTATTCTAACACACACTGGCTTTAACAGTTACAAACTATTAGGTATGTTTAGAAGATTTTAAAGTAGATCACTTAGGATAGTCAAGTCCCATACTCACTTTTTAAATGATTTTAGTTTTAACAGATATTTGACATTGTGGTTTGAGAACAGAAAGCAATTTCTTCCTGGTTTTCACATGACAGACATAGTTAATCTCTCTTTCTGACTTCTCATTCCTCTCCTGACAGCAGGGATGGCTGCAGAGCCATCAATACTGAGAGTGCTGATTGAGTTACAATAGGTGCTGATTCCTAAAACACACTTTGAAAAATTTTTGGTTTTCTTAAAACTGTAAGGTGTTTTTCTTTCTTCTGCTGCTCTGACAGCCTATTGCAAACTTCCTGCCTACCTGCCACAGGCATTTGATTATAGCTTTTCCACCCATCCAAAGGATAATGAAATTCCTGCCCTGAAGGCTGGAGGTTGTGAGATGGAGGAAGAAAACAAGCTCTAGTTTTCCTGCCTGGAAGTGGCTACAGCCAAGAACAACAGATTCCTCTGGTGCCACATCTGTCACCAGCAGTCATGCTCCTTCCTGTGCCATGCTACCTGCCTTGGGCTTTTACTTGTAACAGAGGACTCTTCAGCAAATAAATCAGCAGATGAACTCTGAGGGGCAGCACTGGCTGAGGAAGGTCAGGGAGGGCTCTCTTGGCAGACCAAACTGGATATGAGCAAACAGAAGCAAGCAGATTTTTTCTAAAATCTATTTTTCTAAAATCATTTTAGTAATACAGAGGAATCTTGTCAGTCCTAAGACATTTAATCAGTCAACTTTTCTATAAACAAGTATGTAATTTAATTTTAAATGTCATTTCATTCCAGGGATCAGTTTCAGGTTACTATCACGCAGGCCTCTTCCTTGGGGAGATTTGTTCAAGGGTGATTTCTGAATACACAAGAAGCAAAAGAGGACAACAAGTTTGCTCAATCACAAAAAGAACAGTCCTGTTTTGAACAGCAAATCATGAATGAGGGGAGGACCAGGACTTTCTTTTAACAGTGATGGACAGAATGGCAAGCTTGTATAGCTAGGTAAAACACACCCAGCAAAACATTTAATTAGCCAGGAATTAAGTTTTCTGTAGTCTTACAATTCTCCATTGCAGACCCAAGAATCTTTAAGGATTTGAATTACAAAAACTGGCAGAGTACAATAAAACACTGCAACTAGAATAAAATATCTTCAAATATGGAAGAGCAAATGCTGGAATGGAAGCTAAGGAATCATAATCCGTTTCTCACTTATATAAACCAAACCTGTACCTGCTGATAGAAATTCAGCTCCTAGGCACAGCATTAGAAATGAAAGGGTTTGTGCTGATACATATTCTCCTTTTTTCTTCCAGTTCAAGGGCAATATAAAGACTGAATGGGTTCAGTTTCCTTAGCCAGGAACTCCTACTGCATACACTATTATCTGCTGAGTCACAAGCATACACCTTTTTCCTTGCCTTGCCTTTTGGAATGGAATCTCCTTTGGGGCACTGAAGCTGAGATCTGATACCAACCTTTTAGAATCAGTAGGCAGTTTGTCTCCCTCTGTACCTGGCTGCACCCAGCTGAAACTGCCCTCAGAAGTATCTATTCTGTGTAGGTTAAATTATCCTATAATGCAAAGTGACATTTTACCAGGTAAAGTTAGAAAATAATAAAGAGATTACAAATACAACTAGATTAAAACATCATGAAATGCATCATAGAGATTGCTTATAAATTTGTGCTCAAAACTATCTGAAGATTGTCACATCCTAGCAAAGTTTCTCTTTCCCAGTACAACTGGTTTTTAGGCACAATTCAGGAATGTCCCAAAGAGGAACAAATACATTTCTAGTCATTTGAACATCTTTATCCAAGAAGATAAAAAAAAATAAATCTGACTGGTACTTGTGTTTCTATTAGTGCTTTCACCAAGAGGTCAGCACATAATTGCAATTATATTTTTACAGCTTCCCTAAATATAAAGTGTGACCCAATATTGCTTCACAATCAGTTCTTTTGGTAAAAATAGCAGAAATTCAGACAAGGTTTAAGGATACTATAATCAGATCCATAGCTGTGGGTGAAAAGAAAAGAAGCACGAAGGTATTTTTAGCATATCATGCTAACTTCAAGATGTTGTGAGCACAATACCCTCGCTGTAGTTATATTTGACTTCAACAAGAGCAGATTAAAAGTCATTTCCCTGGATACTAGTCAGTGCAATTAATACCCTCAAATAGAAGAACATGTAGTGTTAGTTTCCAGGATACTTTTTTCTAGGCAATTCTGAAGAGGTTCAAAGTTTACAAGTAATTTGAAGATGTGGCCTTATTTGAAGTTTACTTGAATTAGTCAAAGGTTATGCAAATTGATGTGGGCTAGAAACCTGTGGGAACAGCCTTTCAATATTTCTCCAGCATCTATGCCACTTTTCTCTGCCACAATTACAGTTTGTCTTTCTTCAGTGTAAAAAATATATTCTTTATGTAAGGATGGAAATGAAACACAGTATGAAGAATAAGTTAAAAAAAAAGAGTTTTGAAACCCAAATTATGCCCATTCATAATCTCAAAGGGTATTTGCAGTCATAAAATCGGCACCATACAGATGTATCCCCAGGTGTAATCTGAATTAAAACATACATTTACTGTTCTGTCTGTAGGTTAATCTGATTAGTATAACAGACCAATTTGAGAGAGTAAATTAGATTTTCCTCTGACACCTATTACATCTGCAGAATTAATTTAGCAGTATAATCAAGCTTACTGGAATTTTAAACTGGGAGATATTTCTGTTTCATGTTCTAGTGATGATGTCTGAGACAAAAATATCCCTTGACTTCAATCCTTGTAGGATTTGGAAAGAGGTTGAATGGGGAAATTCCTATATGAGCAACCAGTTTGAACATGAAGACACTAGCATAGCCCTTCACTGCCATATTTTTGGAATCCATTCAGGTGTACGGTTCTACAGGATCCTCAAAACGTCAAAGTCAATGTGAGGGTATGGCCTATAGTGAACATACTAGAAACTCCTGAGCTAGAATCATAGAATTATGAGAAGTACATAGAATTACATAGAAGTATGAGCTCAGTCTGAAATGATGCTTCATTCTCAGTATAGGAAGGAACCTATAGATATTAAACAGTGCATTATAAAGAATCACATATATATATCCTATATGTATCAGTCTAGTCTACAGTAAATCTCAGGAAGTAATTTATTTTCTATACAAAGAAAAGTATGTTTATGCATGCATTTAAATTTTCCTAGGTGTTTTCAATTTCAGAACTTCAAAGAAAGATGCTTTGAAACAAAGGTTAATTTTTTTTGTTTTGGTTTGGTTTTTTTTTGTAATGGAGCTGGTAGCATCTTTTCTGTCCAAAATGAATTCCTAGTTCTTAGGAAATTCTTAGGAAACTTTTGTTGGAAAAAAGAGGAGACAGATGTCTGCTTCTTTGAGACAGCAGCAGGTTTGCTAAAAAATAAAGTACCAGAATGTTAAACTAAGTATGCTTTTGGAAAGCACATTTCTAACTTAGAAAAAGGTCATGCAAAAAGCAACAACAACAAAAATGTACACATTATTAATAACTGCTAACACTAATTTTATTCTCACTCTTGCATCTCTTTTTTCTTTTTAAATTCTGAATAGGCATGTACATAATTGTTGCATTAATGCTAATACTTTTCTTGTTACATCTCTAAAGACTATCAGACTGCTTTTAAATGCATAGATGTGAGAGGGTCATTTTCCCTAGGGGAGCAAAAAGCAGAGACAGTTCATATTAGTTATGAATCCATTCTGGCAAGAAATCAGACCATTTCACTCTGGACATCTCTTTCTAGCTCAAGTAAAAAAGGCAAGTCTGGAAACTGAATTACCATCTCTTGTCTAAAATCTTTTAAAGAACCTAGAAAAGTTCTCAATAAAAGAAAGAAATACAGAAAGCATATTTTAAAACTTTTAAAGTTTATGCTGGAATCCTTACTGGTTAAAGTTCAGAGATTAAACACTGTGATTACCAACCAATGCACTATATTTTATGACTATTAAGTGAATTACTGATTTATTTACTTTTTTTGGCTAAAACACCAGAGAGGCAACATATAGTTTTTCTGCATTCTATTTGCAGCTCTGGTACAGACTTGCATCCTTGCCCAAAAGGTGATGGAAACATAGTTATGCTTACCAAGAGGGGAAAAAAAAAAAAAAAGCTGTTAAGAACAGGGAGAGATAAGCACTATAGCACTAAATTAGTTTTGACCATACATATATTTCTTTTGTTTTATTCTTTCTAAGATAAGAGTGAAGGTGTGTGGCAAGAACAGGTGTAGAAATGCAGGTATTTATGACGGGTATGGAAGGCCATTTAAAATCACAGCAGGGAAAAACATCAAGATCGAGGTATTTTTTCAGTAAAAATAAATAGACATATTTTAAACACAGAGTATTTGCAGAAGCCATTTCATGTACCACCTGGAGAAAAGGTCACTAGACAAATAAATTCAAAGAAATATGCTATGCACAGAAAATGTTGGAAGAGCAAATGAAGCAGAATTCACTGCATAAGAAAATATTTCTCACTGATGTTTGTTAAACCACAAGGTGCTTTGGTAAAACATTCTGGTTTTGGTAAAACATTCTGCTGGGGAAAATCATTTAAGATTTATAGACTTAGATTTTATGTCAAGGAGATGCAATATAAATCAAATACAAGTATGCAAGTTAGTTCACATTTAGGGGCACGGCTCTAGTGATTAGAGAATATATGTGTGTGTATGTAACTAGCTGGCCACACAATATCCGCAGTTCAGTGCTGCCATCATCTGTATTGTTTTTAAGAAGGACTTATCACTCAGGTATCTTCTTATTAGTTTTCTTATTAGAGGCACTGCATTTCAAGCCAGAGACTTTCTAAATGACTCGCATTTACTTTTCAAAATGAAATGGGAACAGCGTCAGTGCTTCTTCTCCCAACTGTAGTAGTCATAACACCATCTCAAATCAGTGATCATAGGTAGAACCAGTTCAGAATATTCTGTTATCAAACTTTACCAGGAGGGCACCAGTTTTAGCAAGATTTATGAAGAAGGAAATCCCAAGAGAATGTGCATTTTTGTCATGGGAAACTGTGGGAAATGAACTCATCACGGACCAATATGATCAAAGTTGAGGGCATGTTATTCACATTTTCTCCAGGGTTATATACGATGTCTCTTCCCGTATACACGCTACCACTAACAGCTATTGGTTAACTACTCTAAACACACACTGTTCACACGTCCTAAACTAATACATC
>WTSP01006807.1:0-19096 GCA_025331215.1 Actenoides lindsayi | reverse complement strand
CGTGAGAAAGGCAGGACTCTCACCGAATATTGTAAGAACCTGAGAAAATCCCTCTGCTAGCAGCTTTTCAGCATCCATACATGGATAATTTTTTTCCAATGATATCTTCTTTGGTTCTGCTTGATTTATAAATAAAGCCACATTCTCAATTGCTCTCTTGTATAACCCCAGTCTAGATGCCAAGAGTAAAGGTGGGCCCATTCTTTTCTTGTAATAAGATTTTTTTCAGGATAAATTGTACCCTCGGATAGAGCTCTGCAAACTTGTTTTCCAGTGAAATTGTGGCAGTCATGAAACCCCTTCTTTTCTCCCTTTACAGCAAGGATTTGTAGAGCTGTCATTTGTTGGAACTCAGTTAGAAATTCTGTCAGTGATACATGGGAAGAAATAGGACTTATTAACAACAATAAAATAGCAACAATAATCTTTCTAAAGTCACCAGAAATGACTGAATAGCTTCAGAAAAGTATTTTTTTTTTTAGCAGAAATACCAGATTTAGAGGCACTTTTCAAAGCAGAGAAAGTGAATCCTTTCAAACACTGAACAGGTTTACTTTTAAAACCCAGTGTTTCAGAAGCTGTGAACTCCAGATCTGCCCAATCCAAGGTTCAGGTTTCTGTACCTCTGCAACTGTTAAAATTTTCAGACATTCTGTTGCAAACTACATGCTCCACAAACATGTCTGTCACATAGTGAACTTGAAAAGTACACACTGACCTTCATATCATGAAGGTACAACTGAAATCATAATCTAGTTTAAACATTACCTTAAAAAAAAAAAAGACCCCAACATTCGACCCTGCCATCAAGAATTCGATTAGGATAATTCACAGGTAATGACTTTTAATCTTCTAACTCAACCATCCATTAAATGGTGTCCTCTGTATGTTTACCAAAGCATTTTTAATTGAGCTTTTCTTTACAACCAAGCTGAAGATCAATAGAATAAGGAATTAATATAAAAGTTCATTATATTCCCCAGTTTTATAGGGGAAACATTGTCATGAGGTAAGCATGGAGTTGCTCCCAACTTTCAAAAAGAGATTGTTCAGACCATGCAGTTTATGATGAGTGAAGAGAGAAACATCGCTTCTACTAAGCAAGCTTTTTCTGTGATATAGGATGGGCCACAACCCTGTGTGATTGGCATGGTAGCTTGATTGGAAAAAATAGGATAGACAATGCTGCAAGGTCTCATTGCCTTGAATGAAAGACAGAGCTGAGATGAGAAGTCCCACCAAAACCAGTAACTCATGGAAGTCAAGTTTATCCCAAGACCTATCAGAAAACTCTAAATGTAAAAGCCTTTTTGACAGGTAAGAGTGTCTGGTATAAGCTGTTGAAATTACTTGGTTAACTGCTACTTGCTCATGGTCTGACTGCAATTATTGTTTCAAATAGTATTTCTCTCAGAGTTGCTCACCCTCAGAAAGCTCCTACTGAGTCCCCCCATTTAAGAGTCCATGCCATGATTTGTCAGTAGTCTCATAATGATAGTCATGGCCTTCATCCATATACACTAAAAGCAACAAAAACCTAGGACAAACATGTATCCAAAGCTTGCCAGTGCATCCACTCTGCCACAGTAAATGGCTATCCAAAATAGAACCATCAAAATCCATAAAACTCAGAATATAATGTACTTCATGCAGATTTCCTCTAGAAAATGTCAGGGCCCTGACAGCATCCCCCTTCTGTCATTTAGTCGGTAAATTAAAAAGTTTATCTGGCTGAGTCTAAGGTCAGCTCTTATGCTGATAAGAGCTGTAGTGAAGAAAGCTGGAAGTGAGGCCATGCCTCTTCTTTCTCTTGGGAGACGTTTTCCAGCTTCATTTTTACTGCTGCCTTTGGTCTGTGCAACACTGCAGCTGTGCAGCAGCTGGATCTGCTCCCAGTCTCTCATTTCTGCAAGTCTTATGGGGGCTGGGCTCCTAGCTTGTCCTTGGACCTGCCTTGTCACTATGGCCTTGCCAGATCACTAGGCTATGTCTGACCCTGATCACCTTTTCTGGTCCTGATCCTGTCCCAGACTTGTCACTCCACATCCTGTCTCCTTGTGGGTGAGGCCACTGCTCCCACCTGCCTAGTTATTGTGCTCTGCTCTCAGTTCACCTTCTCCTTGCAGAGTAGCCTGTCCTCACTATACCCTGACAGAAACAAGATGGGTGAAACCAAGCAACTGCTAGGCACTATATATAGAAGATAGAAAGTCCAGGAAATGCTGTCTCCAGTAATTTTTTACAGTGTCATGGTTTAACCTCATCCGGCAACTAAGCCCCACACAGCCAGTCGCTCACTTCCCCTCGGTAGGATAGGGTAGAGAATCAGAAGGGTAAAATTGACAAAATTCAGGGGTTGAGATAAAGACAGTTTAATAGGGAAAGCAAAAATGTGCATGCAAGCAAAGCAAAATAAGGAATTAATTCACTACTTCCCATTAGCAGATGGGGTTTCAGTCATCTCTAGGAAAGCAGGACTCATAATCACACATAATGGTTACTTGGGAAGACAAATGCCATCATTCTGAGTGTCCCCCCTTCCTTCTTCTTCCCACAGCTTTTATTGCAGAGCATGGTGTCATGTGGTCGGGAATATCCCTTTGGTCAGTTGGGGTCAGCTGTCCCGCCTGTGTCTCCTCCAACTTCTTGTGCACCACCAGCCTACTCTCTGGTGGGGTGAGAAGCAGAAAAGGCCTTGACTCTGTGTAAGTGCTGCTTAGCCACACCTGAAACATCAACACTGTTTTCATCACAAATCCAAAATATAGCCACATACTAGCTACTATGAAAAAATTAACTCTATTCTGTGGGAACTGAATGAACTCAACACGGATCAATATGATCAAAGTTGAGGGTACTTTATTCACGTTTTCGCCAGGGTTATATACGATTTCTCTTCCTGTATATACGCTACCACTAACAGCTATTGGCTAACTACTCTAAACACACACTGTTCACACGTCCTAAACTAATACATCATTGGCTATCCTACACCGCCTCCATCACCACCCCCCATCCTGGTTATCTTCTACTTTCTTCTTCTTTATCTTCTTGCTTCACTGCTTTGTGCTCCCTCCTTTGCCATTCTCAAGCATACCTCAAGGTCGTCGTCTGCAGTCCAATTTATTCCCACACAGTCTTGATGAAAACAGGCATGCCTGTTTTCCTTCAGGAATAATCCTACAATTCCCCCTTTTTGTTTTTGTGCAAGCCAGACCCCTTGAACAGCTCTTTCAATCATCCTTCCCACCATCCTCAATAAACAAGGTACTACAGCTAACATCACTAACACTATTATTAAAATGACCATCCCCTGCGTTAACAGATCCTTATCCATCCCGTAATTCCCAGCTAGCCAACCATCCAGATAGTTCACCATCTATGATGGATAACTTCATGTTTTCCTGTAATCATTTGGTCTGCTTATGGATAGATACAGAATAGTAGAACAAATCCATACAACACATACCCCCAAATTCCTGACAACTGTGTCCATGTGCTAACAACAAAAAAATCAATCACAGCTCTATTTTGCAAATTAGCGTGCTCAATGCTGTCTATATCTACTAAAAACTTGGTTAATATTTTTGAAGTGAAGAAGAGAATCCTCTATAGACATATCCAGAGTTGCCCACTTCTATGGCCCCAAGAATGGGTTGTAAGCAGTGGAACAGGCTCCTGAGGTGGAATCACCATCCCTAGAGGTATTTAAAAGACATGTAAATGAGGTGCTTGGGGACATGCTTTAGTGGTGGGATTGGCAGCACTAGGTTAATGGTTGGAGTCTATGATCTTGAAGATCTTTTCCAACCTAAATGATTCAAAGAGGCTGAATCCTGCTATGTGGTCACTCAACCCATTCTTCATCTTTTGAAAGGTGCTCAGGCTGGCACAAATGTAAAACAGTAATATCCTCAAACAGGTTACCTCACAACATTGTCAAACTACTTCTGTATTATTGCTAAACATAAGTATTAAATTACATACTCTGTCATGTTATGAAATGTTTTTCCCATTATCTTATGAATGAAAAAAAACCCCAACTTTTGGTTTAGAGAAATAAGAAACATTGCAAACATCAAGAGAGGGGTGTCCAGGAAAGAAGGAATGGAGATTGATCTTATGTAAGGGTGACGGAATCTGAAGGCTGATGTTATTAAATTTAAGATCTTAAAAGAGAACAAAAACATGAACAAATGGCAGCAGAGGTGATATTATGTGACTACAGAACTAGAGAATAAGAGAGACAGGACTGCTGAGAAGTAGCTGGTCTACCAGTAATCTAGTATCTGACCATGAGGCAATGCCATTTCTAGGTTGAGCTTCATCAAAAGACACCATGTAGATGATAATGTGAGGCCCTAACTCACTAATCTTTCAGCTCCAGGTCTTTGTGTGGCATTTTTATTTAATGGCAGTCTGGGAGGTGAAAAAAAAAAAAGTCATCTTTTACTAATAAATACTGCAAGAGAGGTTTCTTTCTAGCTGCAAATTACTTCTGAATCTGCTTTTGACTCATACTGTGAGTAAAACTAGGAAATCCCAATATTTCATAAGTTTAATTTCATTCCAGGGACCTGCAAGCAGAAATTCCAAGGAGGTTCCCTATTGTAAACTGTGTTTGTGGTGTTTGAGAACACCATGTATGGTGAGCCAGCTGCACTCCCTCAATTTTTTGTTCCCTGACTGAGCCTGCATGTGGATTTGAGCTTTCAAAATGGTTACTCACAGGTAGAGGTGACAGTCTCTTTCTTCTCACATGCCCACCTACTCCTCATTTTCACAAGTAGAGGGGCTGAAACTTTATGGAGAGCTACTTATGACCTGCTGCAGTTGACAATGGAAGGTGTACCCAAGTTGGCATCAATTTGCCATGTGAGACACAGCTTTTCGATTCCCTCTGAAGCTATTAACAGCTGTGGTCAGGTTTTATGGCTCTACAGAACTTGAACACAGCAAGCCCTGAAGGAACTTGATAAACTCTAGGTAAGGGAGTTCTTGATGATGCAGGAAGTCTCTTCTAGGCACACATTTCTATGCTTATTGGCAAATTTTACTGTATAATTTCATTAGTTAATCTTCACTAAAAGCCTGTCCAGAAAAGCAGGGAAAAATACATTTGGCCTCCTGACTTAAGCTAGAGAGCACTGATATTAAAATAACTCCTTACTTTCCTTATTCATCAATTCCTCCATCTGAGAAACAACAGTTATTTTCCCAGGTTTGTAAACATAATTGAGCTAATTAAATACTTACCAGTCTGAATGATGAATTAAGCACACTTTGCTCCACCTCTGTCCGATATCACAACTCATAACTCCAACTTATGCTACAACTGAAGAAAATGAAAGCATTCTGTGGAAAAGGACCTGGGGGTGTTGGTCAACTGCTGGCTGAACATGAGCCAGCAGTGTGCCCGGGTAGCCAAGAAGGCCAACAGCATCCTGGCTTCTATGAGAAATAGTGTGGCCAGCAGGACTAGGGAAGTGATTGTCCTCCTGCACTCAGCACTGGTGAGACCACACCATAAGTACTGAGGTCAGTTTTGGGCTCCTCACTACAAGAAGGACACTGAGGTGCTGGACCATGTCCAAAGAAGGGCAACAAAGCTGGTGAATGGTGTAGAGAACAAGTCTTATGAGGAACAGCTGAGGGAACTGGGATTGCTTAGCTTGGAGAAAAGGAGGCTCAGGGGAGACCTTCTTGCTTGCTACAACTACCTAAAAGGAGGTTGTAGCAAGGCAGGGATCAGTCTGTCCTCCCATGTAGCAAGCAATAGGACAAGGGGAAACGGCCTCAAGTTCCACCAGAGGAAGTTTAGATTGGACATTAGAAAATTTTCTTCACAGAAAGGGTTGTAAAGCACTAGAACAGCCTGCCCAAGGAAGTAGTGCATTCACCACCTCTAGAGTTTTTCAAAAGACATGCAGATGTCTCATTTAGGGGCATGGTTTGCTGGTGACCTGGCAGTGCTAGGTAAGGACTTGGTGATCTTCAAGGTCTATTCCAACCAGAACAATTCTATGATTCTGTGATCTAGCTTTAATCTCGGCACTGGCACCTAAATTTACTATTGCCTCCTTTTATAAGCCCTTGAATTGCTTCATATTCCCAGGGCGCTGTTTCTATCCAGAATGACTCTGGACAGGGCAGCTTGCTGGGCTCCCAGGAGAGCAGTCAGGAAACTAAGTGTTTCTCCAGCAAAATTGGAAGGGACCCAGTACACAGGATGGTTTCTGGGAATTCCCAGTCTACACCTGACAATATGAATCCTTTCCAGTATGAAACTGCAGAAACTACAGAAATATCCAAAGCCTTTCTTGTTGAATACATGTCAAAGGATGTCAAATGCTGTACAAAGGATGCAAGATTGCATGAGAGAAAAAACCAGGAACATGATGCTACTACTTGTTAAGGCACTGAAGAGAGAAAACAGAGTTGGGAAATCCTAGTTTGATGTTTGTAGTTTCCACTAAACTCTAGCAAGAAATACACAAGCAGGGGTTTGGTATTCCCTTGTCTACACTAAACAATGTTAACTAGGCCGAGTGAGCCAATGCTTTTTTCCTCTCATCCAGTGAAACTGTGATTTGCTAAGAAACACTAATATAATCTTTAATAAGTCATGTAGAGAATGTCTCTTCCTCATCGCCTCTCAGATGAGGAGATGTTATTAGGCCATCATCAGCTTGAGAAGGTAATCAAACCCAGATTTTCTGTTTACTAAGTACTGAAACCACTAAGCCAGCAATGGAGGGGGCCCTACAGGGCAGACAGGGCAGGCACATCCTTTATGGGTGATTCACAGGGTAGGAGGACACCTCCTGACATACCAGGGAAGGATCTGATATATGCAGACAAAGAGCTTGAAAGTTGAATGACACAGTGCCTGTTTTCTTCAGCCCTCAGCTTGAAAGTATGATAGGATAATCTCCTGAATGAATGGCCAATTCATGAATCATATATATGACCTTTTTAGAGATCCTTTTGAAAATTTTCCAGTCATTGGAGAGACTTTTTATCCTCAAATACCACAAAACATTAAGGTGATTGAGAAATCCTCTCTGCAAAGGGGGAACTTATTTTTAGAAAATCCTTCAGATGCCAGCTTTAATAAGTACATGATGCCTGATCTCCATGGTCACATTGCGATGTAACTTAAAATGACCTGCTAATCAGAGGAAGCATTATTTTTAGGAGAAGATTCATAACAGAACTTAATATAGCAGCACCTTATTTAAATGTTCTGTCATCTGATGGTCTTTACAGCCCTGAGTTAAGTGTAAAGGCTCTCCTGCGTGATACATAAGAAGAACTGCTATATAAAATTTAGATTCTTAACAATACATGTTCTGACAAGTGATAGATAGCTAGGAGTCCTGTAAGATTTCCTCTCTGCCTGTATATAGCATGTTAGACAGGTGTGTTTACAGCTGGAAATAAAAAGAAAATCTTCTTAGGGCCTAGAATCTCTTTGTTTAGCTGCACATGCATTTAAGTGATAGATGGAAGAGCAGTTGCCTCTGCTTTCTACACAGTAACTCAGTGGTTACTGCCGCCATACACTGCATGGAGATCCAGGTTCAGCATGTTTCTCAGCCTTATTGAGTTTTGATCTATGACTCCTATTAAGATAATAATAGTTTAATTAATTTAAATACAAGGCTAGCACTTTTTCTCATGAAGGTGGTCTTGAGAGACGGGTTCAAATATGAATTCTGGACTAAAGGGCTTTTAGGTATTGTCAGACAAAGGGTTTTCTTAATTGTCCACTCACTCTTTGAGTCCAAATGAGCAAGATTCACAGCACCACAGCCAGTCATTTTGTTTGTTTGTTTGTTTTTCTGTTTGGTTTTTATTCCCTTTAGTGGTCAGGTATTTAGGTGTTCTTTGTTCTTGTAGGTATAGTTGGACTCGGTGATCTAGGAGGTCCTTTCCAACCACAATTCTTCTGTGATTCTGTGAAAATGAACAAGTTCACATCTGCAAAGTGAGGCAAGAATGTTTATTTTATACACTGAATAATTGACAGATTCTCGAGCTTATTAATTTCCCAAATATTACATAGTTTATTACATTGCTTATTCTCTTTGTATGGTGCCATTAAAAGTTAGAAACTGATTTAATAACCTTGAAAACCAAAATGATATTATTTAGCAGCTGTAAACATTCTTCTGTGAGCATATTTACCTAAAATAACTCACAATACTGCCCTAAGCTATTAATGCACTTTGTCCTGCAAAAAAAAAAAATCACTCAATATCAGATAAAAACCTACAAATCAAAGCTAACAACCTTGTAAAAAGAAATGGAACAGGTTTGCAAAAAGCATTTAGAATTTTCCACTGTTTCAACATGAAGTAACTATTCTTAATACCATAATATTCACATAAGAATTAACTGATACAACAAATCTGACTTCAGTCTGATAACTGCATTAGCAGTTTCAAATTAGTCTGTGTAATGAATAACATTCTTCTCATCTATTCAATTAGCATTAATCTCTCTAAGTAACTTAAAGCCATATATTAGTCTCAACTAAAATTGCAGAAGTGAAAAGTACATTTACAATAACTGGGGTACTTGTGGTACAAGGACATTTGACTGCCTGTGGTTTACAGGAAGAAAGAGCATGGTGACTGAGCGATCTTCTTTCAGTGGCTAGGGTAGTCCTAATTGGATTGAATTGCCCTCAAGATCATAAATATGAAGATCTAATAGTGATAGAAGAATAAATATGGTGCATGTCTATAAAACCAGTAGAAGAGATTGAGAAAGACCTTAAAATAATTAGTCTCCACTACAAAACCAGCACTGATTTCTCTTTCTGTCAGCAGTATTCACACTGGAATTGAAAGGATAAGTCCATTGGCTGTCCACTCCTGCCTTTACCAAAGTAAAATCCCCACTGCCTTCATAAGATAAAAGACACTCATGGAAAAGTTATTTTTATAATCACTTGTTAAAATTTACCACACACACACAAACTTTTCTTCTCAAAATATACGAAACATAACAAATAAGTTTATATGACAAAATATTTTCGTAGTACACAAGCATGCAGTTAATAAGAAGATGGGTGAAAAAAAATAGAAATCTGTGAGTCCTGAAGACTGAAGAGAGAGATACAAACTAGACAACAACAACAACAAAAAGGGCAGTAGCTTTACCCAGCTCTCAGAGTGATCATTCCACTTTATCATGATTTAGTTGGTCCTGAACAGGTGTGGCACTGAAAATAAAGCTTTCATTATTTTCTTCATCAAAAAAGACCAGAATCCATTTGTCAGGCTGTGAACAGGACAGCTGAACTGAATGTGGAGAACCCACTGTTGGACTATCTTTCTTATTGATTTCCAATTACATGAAGGACTGAGTAGTCTTTCTTAGCTTTGTTTTTTTTATTTTTTAATGAATATAATGGAATTAACATTACTTAGTTCAGTGGTTCACAGGATTGAGCAGAAATGTGATGAGATACAGAGGATCAAGTCATATTTGCTTTATTTAGGCATGAACGGGCTTACTTATTCTATGTGTATGATAGGACTTCTCGTGCAGAAGAGTTTTTAGGCTCTCACCCAGTAGCGTAGTGGGCAGGATTAGGAATCTGATCCTATGGTTCCATTTAGACTAGCACCCTTTGTATAGATTAAGAGCTATCATCTCAAAACTGGTTTACACTTTCAAAAGTGTCCTTGCAATAACATTCATATTTTGCCTTGATTAAGGGCTTCAGCTTCACTCCTACTCAATTCATTCAGGGCAATGTTGATGTGCTTTCTGAATGGGAGCCTAATCCTGTGAGGTACTGAGTTTCACTCCCAAAATACTGACAACTTCAGCATTTTCATCACCTTTAGCTCCTGGTTAAATTGCAGGCTATTGACGGTAACTAGGGTGCTGAGGGAGCACTAAGGAATGACAAGATCACTGTTTATGTTTACAAATCCACTCTAAATATATAACAAGACATAGATTATTGTCTAAGGAGAAAACAGTACTTTTGATAAATTTGAACATTAATGGAATGGTATTCTTTCCAAAATGGACCGTGACAGGGCACAACATATAACATCAGAAACATAATATGAAATAAGTACTTCAAAGACTTACTGTCAACCTGAAAACATTTTATGGGATGATCTGTGATCCAGATGGTAGTGAAGCTGAAGTTCTGATTTTTTCACAGTGCTGTGGGAATGAGACACTGTAACTCGATGCCAGTATTTGATCAATAAAGAAAAACGTCGGCAATGCTTTGGAATATTGTGCATTCTTAACTGGATGATGTGAACTCCAGTGATTAATAATGGCATAGCTTTGAAACATTACTGTAGAAAAGCTTTAAAATTATTTTCCTTTGTAGTATATTTCCATTCAGTGGATTGGCAAGGAAACAGCAATGAGAATTTACTGGTATGAATAATGTATCATTTGTACAGTCTTTATCCTGTTGCCCAACTGGCAGTCCTTGATTCCCTTAAGTCTGCTGCAGCATTACCTGGATTTCTAGATATAAAAACTAATGTATGATTTGAAATATTAGCACTCAAGTGGGCTTTTGTCTATGTTCTTCTTTAGTGTGTCTAAGTAAAAAATTAGCTGCTTGTCAGAATCTCAGATTATTTAAAAATATTTATAATTTGCATAAATTGTACCTATATTTATGTAGGAAGTGCTAGAAAGAATTTGGTAGAATTAAGCTTCTAAGTCCTTGGCAATAACATTTATTCTCATGAAAATATTCCTGTAGAGTCTATACCTGCTTTAAAAACATATTAAAAAATGAAGGGATTAAAAAAGACCTGATTGCAAATTCTAAAAAGTTTAGAACTCTTGCCATCTACTAAAGTGACTTGATATTTTAAATATTTTTCCCTGATTCTGAGTTTGGAAAAATGCTTGGAGTGAAAGCCTCCATGTTCCATCTTAAACCTTATTTCTGCCAAAATAATTCAGATAGCTCCATTATTGAGGCAACTGATGAGAAACTCAGTGTTTATGATTTTCTATGCCCCCTATGTTAAAGCTTTTTTTTTCCAGATTTCTACTGAGTCCATGTTTTAGAAAGTGATATTAACATTATGCCAAGCATGTACCTGCTTTTTTTTCTTTTTTTTTTTTTTTACATAAGTTACTAAAATTTAAGAAACTTTGAAAATTGCAATTTGCACATGATCAGTGAAGTCTTAAATTTTATAGATCAGTTCCTTGGAGGTTCTTCATCTCTTCTCTGGGAAAGCTCCAAATGGCCTGAATAAAATTTAGAGGTGCTTCAGTAGATGTCGCCAAGCATAGACTGAGATGATTTGTTAGCATACATTCTCTCTAGTTGACTCCACGCAAGGAAGCTGCCTCATTCAGAGGCAGAGAGATTTTGTCAATAAGTAGATGTAAAATAAGATTAAAACAGGAGAGATCTGGTGAAAATGTCATAATGGATGGGACAGATAGTGGGTATGTTTACATTAGGGTTTTGGTCTGGATAAGAATGACAACTTTTGAAGCACATCTCTTGCCATTGATTATCATCTCATAGTTGTCTTGCAGAATTTGAACTCTCTCATGGGAGAGTTGAAGATCTTATGCAGGATCTCCAACATACCCATAGTGTGGATGCTGGGTCCGTATCACCAACTGACTCATTCCTCTACCCTACGTTGAACACATCTGCAATGAAAGCCTAAGTAAAATTGTGGGAAAGTCACATTCTGCGAGATGATAACAGGAAAAGAAAATTGCCATGGTAAGCAAATCTGGACTCGAGACCGACAGGAAATAAGACAGGGCAAAGTACAAAATGTAACAAATCTGAGCACTAGGGTGTATCGGAGAACCAGTTATGAAGGCAAGGAGGTGGATTAGGAAAGCTACCAAAATCAAGTGTGGAGAGATAAGATTAGGAGGCCAAGATTAATTAAATTAATTAATTAAATTGTGTAGTAGAAGTGGTAACTGAGAAGGGTGAAGGGTAGGGGTGAAAGAGAGGAAGACTAGGGAAGAGACAGGACAAGGACAAATCACAGGAAAGTAATATGGTGAGTCAAGAGTTAGGGAGGACAGACACTTCATACATAGTAGAAGCACATTTGCCTCATCATTCCTGGGTGGTTCTTGTGGGATCATTCCTGGAGGAGAACGGGCATGCCTGCTATCAGCAAGACTGTGTGGGAATAAATTGGGCTGTGGACGATAACCTTCAGGTATGCTTGAGAACAGCAAGGGAGGAAGCAAAGCAGTGAAGCAAGAAGATGAAAAAGAAAGTAGAAGATAACCAGGATGGGTGGTGGTGATGGAGGTGATGTAGAATAGCCAATTATGTATTAGCTTAAGGTGCGTGGACAGTATGTGGAAAAACAAATGTAACCAATCAGCTGAGCTTTGGGTGAGTGATCAGGAGCTTGAACTGTATCTATTGCAGCCACTTTGGTGAATAAAGGTCTTCAGTTATAACTCTTACAGGTTCTGTCTGTTCTTCAGTTCTCAATTACTCCTCTACTCCTGTTCTGATGTTCCTCTAACCTTTGGACTTGGTTGCATTTTCTTAGATGGATTTCATTAACCTATTAAACTGTAATCTCAGTTTAGCCTTAAGACAATGTTTTTTGGAGGCTGATGCTGTCAATACGATTCCTGTTCTCTTCTGCTGAATTTGAGCTTGAACAAAGGCTGATAGCTATGTAATTGTCTCAACAATTCTCCTGCTCTGTGTGGACTGTGGACCAGAAGAGTAAAGCTGAAGTGCCACAGGTATATAAAAAAGCTAGTTCAGTTAAACATGTTCATGAATCAAAGTTCATAGTATCAATAATATTCTTCAGTAAACATAAAATACCTATGACATCAAAGTAAATGAAGAGATGTTACTTTTCTACTCCAAACTCCATAAAAGGAAACATTCCACTTGAATAATGTGACTGATCTTAGTATCTGTTTGATAGTCTGCATTCAGACTGTTAACTGCTAGGTACACTGCAAATACTGGTAGCAAAATTATGCTGCCATCCCACAAATACCTTCAGCTGAGCTTCATTTCTCCGAAGAGCAGTTTCAAAGCCATGGAACATTCATATATAAATAGCCTAGAAATATTTCAGTATGATAATGAAAAAAACCCAAACTTGTAATGCTATGAGTGCTTTTTACCAGTGTATTAAATTATGTTTATATCTATATGTGTTTTGAACAGTACAGTTTATCCTTAATGTTACTGAATCTGGATGCAACTATCCAACTTCTTAACTATGTGATACATCCTATTTTTTGGAATGACAGTGGTTGGTAATTCTTGGAAATGCTAACCGAAATTTGTATTCTTATTGAAAACCTGTATCTTGCAATGCTTAGTGGAAGGGAGACAGGGAGGAAGCCAAAATTCAATCGTTGTTCATAATTCATTATTTAGAGCTGACATAAAGACATGCCATCTTCAGTTGTGATCATGACAGGATTTCACGCATGCTGATAGAACCTAAGACTTCATTGATCAATAATTGATGTCATTTGATTAAAAAAAAAAGGAGCCAGAAAGCTTATCTGGCTTCTGACATAAGCAAAGTCACTGCACACAGTCATAAATAAACAAACATGTATGTGTACCTGAGCCAGCCCATCAACTGGGTGCAGTCCTTCAGGCACCTACTCGAATCTATTCTTAAGAGCATGGGGTATTTGAATAGGGGCCTCTGAACTGGGGTGTAAGTCCTAGAGATCATACGAGTGTTCTACTCTGAAAGCATAAAGAAGAAAGTGAATGTCTTCAGAGAGTACCATCGTACCCAGAACACTCCTACCTATGCCATGGGAAAATGCCAGCTTCAAGACTGACTACGGCCACCCTTTCAGGCCTTGGCGTAGCCCACGTTTAAGTTCAGCAAAAATGTTACAAAGCCTAAGTGACATGGCTACGTTTCACTTTTTACATATTGACTTTGGAAGCCCACCAAGACCCAAATGAGCTACCAGATGCCAGAAGTGTGTAGCGGTCTTCTAAATAGTTTGGGAGACCTCTAGTGGGCCTCCTTCCTTGCCTCCTGCTGTAGTTTCCACAGCCTATCTAAAGCAAAGTTGCATCAGCATGTAGCTTGGACTACGTACATGTGTGTAGTTGGTAAAATAATTGGAATTATTAAACATGACTGCTCTAAAGCCATGCTTGTAAGTGGAAATCACACAAAAGTAAGTACTTTGGTTCTCAAATGTTTGTGTCAATTTGAGAAATGATTTTTTAAGCTATGCAGTCTTAAGCGGAACACCAATATGTGTAGAAGTGTTAAACTGCTTATCTGTAAGTCCTAAGTCTCATTTTAGGATGTGCAAGATAGAAATGGCACTTTATTTATAGCTGTGATTGAAGTGACCAAGGTATGTTCAGAGCTCCTTGTTGTCTGGTTGTACCTGAGCAGTCCACATTGTATGAGCATCAACATAATTAAAGCCACATTGGACTTCACTCTTTTTCTTTGTTATATTTTTGAATGTAACATAGAAACAGGACTACAAATCTTCAACTTGTTCACAGATTGAGTAGGAATGGACAGTAAAGCTGAAATACTGAAATTGAATATTACCTCATTTACAGGAGCACTTTCTAAGGCAGGAATGATTTTCTGTTCAGTTCAATATGCAGCCTCTTCACAGCAGTAAGATTAAAAGAGCCATGTTTATTTGTACAAGTGCCTCTTTTTCTATTGCTCAGGGGTCATGAGAGCAGAATATCAGATTGTTGCTTTTCTAAAAGACAGTCTTCCTACTGCAATTTCTGTTTTCATATTTATCAGTCATTCATAAAAGATTTTGTACAAACATAATATTTAATAACCGTATAGAGACTTCTTTTCAGAGTTAAAAATAACTCCATAATGTGAACATAAGCATTTAAACCTCAACCCTGCCATACCAGCAACTAATTCATATGTAACTACACTGAAATCAAGAGCACCTTGCACAAAACCAGACATTTGCCTGTGTACCTGGATGTTTGTTTTAAAAATACATGAAAAGAAATACATAGAAAGAGAAATACATAAAAACAGAAATACATAAGAACACATACATAGACAAAATGCAGAACTTGCTTGGGATATGTAGAGCCCCCTGAAGGCAGCTGAGATCTCTTGGTACCAGTTCAAATCGTAAAGGGCAGTCCATGAGCACCTATGCATCTTGGCAATTCCAACCCACTTCCAGAGATAACGGTGGGTACTTTTTGTTGTCGTAAAGTGGTGCAGGGACAAGGGCTGGGGCATGTGTAAACCTTCCACCTCTGTTACTGATGTGATTAAGTTATTTTGCCTTTGGTGCGGGGAATTCTTTTTGTTGATGTAAGTGAAGTTTGTGAAGAGTGTGTGATGAATGTATATTTTAATGCTAACACTTTAAGTTAGTAATAGTCACAGAGAAAGCCTTTTATTTCAAGGATATTTGTAATTCAGGAGTATTAAGGCTACACACCACCACAGTAAGTCTCTGGAGTACTAACAGGCCACACCTCCATTGCCTTCTCTGGTGGCTAGGTCTCAATAACAATAAATTCCTGTGAGATAACACAGATAATTCAAATTGACAGAAGAAAAACTGCTTCAAAAAGTTCTAAATAAGGATGATGAAAAAATACGTCAAACCAGTGTGGCTATTCTACAGAGCAATGTCTGTATCTCAAACTATTTGTAGATGGCAATTAATGGAGACAAGCCTGCTCTGCAATATTGAAATTCAAAAATATTTGATACACAATTTTATAGATTATATTACAAAACCTTTGGGAAAAAAGTTTGGTCTTTGATACACCACCAAAAAGACTACATAAGTGTAAACTAAGCCACTGTGAGATGAGATATGGCATGGTGACTGATACAAAAGGCAAAGACTGGAGTGCAATTCTCAGCATGGAGAAAAGTTAGGAATGCAAAGCTTTGTGCAGTTAAAAATATTTATTATGGATGTAGAAAAGAATGTGAACATTGTGGTAGCAAAATACAGATGAATCACAGAATGTTAAGGGTTGGAAGGGACCTCAAAAAATCATCTAGTCCAACCCCCCTGCCAAAGCAGGACCACCTAGAGCAGGTCACACAGGAACATGTCCAGGTGGGTTTTGAATGTCTCCAGAAAAGGAGAATCCACAACCCCCCTGGGCAGCCTGTTCCAGAGCTCCGTGACCCTCACAGTGAAAAAGTTTTTCCTCATGTTTCTGCGGAGCCTCTTATGTTCCAGCTTACACCCGTTGCCCCTTGTCCTATCATTGGACATAACAGAGAAGAGCCTGGCTCCATCCTCCTGACAGTCAGCCTTTATGTATGTATAAACATTAATGAGATCACCCCTCAGTCCCCTCTTCTCCAAGCTAAAGAGCCCCAGCTCCGTCAGCCTTTCACCATAAGGGAGATGCTCCACTCCCTTAATCATCTCTGTGGCTCTGCACTGGACTCTTTCAAGCAGTCCCCTGTCCTTCTTGAACTGAGGGGCTCAGAACTGAACACAATATTGCAGATGCAGTCTCACCAGGGCAGAGTAGAGGGGGAGGAGAACCTCTCTTGACCTACTAACCACACCCCTTCTAATCCACCCCAGGATGCCACTGGCCTTCTTGGCCACGAGGGCACATTGCTGGCTCATGGTCATCCAACTCTCCAGCCTGTCCAGGTCTCGCTGGATGGTAGCACAGCCTGCTGGTGTGTCAGCCACTCCTCCCAGTTTTGTACCATCAGCAAACTTGCTGACAGTGCACTCTGTTCCCTCATCCAGGTCATTGATGACTATACTGAATAGTACTGGTCCCAGTACTGACCCCTGAGGGACTCCACTAGACACATGTCTCCCACTAGATACAGACCTCAAGATGAGTCTTAATGATACCCAGAGAAATCTGTACTAGGCCCTGGAGTTCACCAGAACTCTTAGATGCATCAGTAGTATGGTCCCAAGCGAAATTCAGTATTGACGATGCAATGTGCACTGGCAGGAATGATTTGAACTACACATACAGTAGTTTGTCATAAATGTCAGTACTTCCGTGGATCATTGCACAAGTACATCAAATAAAAAGGCAAAGGCATACATAAGAAATATTACATACAATAAAATGTTCTGTCTTCACTATGTATGTTCAGATTGGACCTTCACTTGGAATGTCACGTTCTGTTTGCCGCATGCCAAATAAAACAAAACAAACATATATGGGACTCAGAAAAGCTTGAAAGTATAGGCATTTTCAAATTAAAATATGCAGTGAAAATGTATACCTGGGAAAGGATGTGATAGGGCTGTAACAAAGAAAATGAACAAGGTAGAGAAGGAATATAATTTATATTTACCTGTTTTCATAATTCAAACACATACATATCCCTGATGAAACTGGAGAGCAATCAACATTAAAAATAAACATAGATAGCTGGCGATAAATGCTTAGCATGAATTTCAGAGGCTGGACATTTATAAGAATAGGTGTTATCACACACATTAGTTTGGTTGGGAGTAACGACAACAGCATTTTTGAAAAGTAGAGCCTTAATGATCAAAAATGCACCCTGGTCTTTAATTACAGAAAGTTTAGAACGCAAGCCTTCTCCCCAGGCAGTGTTATTCCATAGGCATCCACTATGCGGGTTCTTGCATTTTCCTTTGAACAGGCAGAGCCAGTATGCCCGATGAAACAGTGGTATGATGCAGCCCAGATTTTGACAGCTATGGGAGATGTCGGATGCTTTACTTTTCATGTACTCAGTGTGAGACATGAGGTCCATGTTTTTCAGAGGGAACTTGTCATCAGTTCCCCGAAGAGTCCCTCAAAATTTTCAGCCAATGAAGGTTAAGTTACAGTGCAATACTTCCATTTATTTGATTAAAAAAAAACCCCACTGCTTATAATCATCAAGGCAGAAGACCTGGAAAACCATACATGCGATTTTTATTTCCATTTGAAAAGAATAGTGAAACCTGAAAAATAATAATTAATAATGGTAGCAAAAATAAAAGTAACTACATAGACTGCTTTGTGCAGTACATTTCTTTCTTCATGCTCCATAAGGGAAGGATTGCTATTTACAGTATGCTCCAAATCTGCCTTTCAGAAGACAGCCCATCTTGGCTGGACAGCTTTCAGTTGCTACTATAAATATGTCACTTATTAGGAACAGAGGGGATGTTTATCACTGTCTCAAGGGTTACTTTGGCTGAGGCAAAGCAACAGCTCAGTTATATAATGGAAAGAGCTGGATCAAAGGATAAGAAATTTATATAGCATGTGTTCAAGACTCCAACAGAGCAGACTCGGTTTCTCCTTTGTGTATCTTGCACACACAGTGAGTGAGACCACAGCTCTGCATGTCCCCCCATCCGTCTCTCAAACCACCTCAGAGCCATGAGAGCTGAAGTCACCAGTAAAAAACTCTCCCAAAACTTCTCAACCAAGAGAAAAAGGTTTTTTTTCTTTCCTACTGCTTCATTTGCCTTCCCCGTGTCTCATTAACATTCAATCTTGTTCCCGAGATCCATCACATAGTCACAGTCCAAACCCTCTTCCAAGCAAACTAGAGATGCCAGCTCTAGCAGAGAAGCTTGAACAGCATCATCTTGATAGGTCCTGAGTATCCTCGGTCCTTTCAGTCCTCGCCAGCATTAAAACAGGGGGACAATCCTTGCCATAAAATCACTTCTGATTTCTCGTGAAACAGCAGAAAGAAACCCAAGCCTGCCTGCTTTACGGATACCCACCTCACCCAGTACTGCACAGCGTTTGAGCAAAAGAGTAGAGTTATAAAAAGTTGAAGCTGTGTTTCCCTCTGTGTAAATGCTAGAGGTCTCATTTCAGGGTAGCCAAACGAGCAAATCCTGCACAAGAAAAAAAAAAAAAAGAATAAAAAAATGCATCCAGAGTCTTTTTAAATGCATCCAGAGTCTTTTTAAAACTTCCCTTCCGTACTTTAGTTCCCGGTATCACGGGCATGTTTCAGATGAAACGTTTAACTAAGCATCAGATTTTCAAGCACGAGCGCAATTACCGTCATAACAACGACCCGCTAAACAAATACTTGGTAAATCGGCACAGCACCCCAGCCTAATTACCGAACTCACAAACTGGGCCCAGACCGCT
>WTSP01006806.1:0-14100 GCA_025331215.1 Actenoides lindsayi | reverse complement strand
CACTAAACCATGTCCCTCAGCACCACATCTCCATGGCTTTGAAACCCCTCCAGGGATCATGGGGACTCCACCACTGCCCTAGGCAGCCTGGGGCAGACCTTGATAACCTTCAAGGGGAAGAAAATGTTCCTCAGCTCCAACCTACACCTTTCCTGGTGCTACCTGAGTCTGGTTCCTCTTGTTCTATCCAAGCCTGTTGGACTTGTACTTTATTCAGGCAAGGGGAGAGAAATCACTGGAACAGTTACTTTTGGTACCAGTTCAAATATGAGACTCAGTGATGACCGAGGATCATTTTCTGGACTCAGGCCAGAGCCTTAATCATAAAGCAGTCCATCTCTAGGAAATGAAAAGTCATGGGAATTCCTCTAAAGTCATACAGTGGATGAGTTTGTTTATTTAAAGAACAGGTTAAGGGTAACATCAGAGGAGCACTCATGCCTTACTCAACCCTGCCAGTGTATTTTCTTTCAGAATAATGAGTCACTGTGGGGACAGAACCATAGATGTTCCTCTCAGGTATGCTGTAGAGTGGTGTCTTGTTAGATATGCAGGAACCACAGTCCCTCCAGAGTCTCCAGCATTAAAAACCCTCCTTGGATGAGAAAGAAAAATACGTCATTGTACCATCAGCACATAGCAGCCTAAGCTGAAAGGAGGATGGATTGCTCCCACATATTAGTTCACCGGGTAATGAAAGACAAAAGGGGTGTTATGCTGGGATGGTCAGCAGGGATGTTGGGGAATAGTGGGATCTTTTCAAATGGTTTTCTCAAAGAGTCATAGAGAGAATAGGCTAAAATCTAGAATAGATAAGAACTGGAATAAAACAAAGAAAGGAATAATACTGCCATGTGGTATTCACTGGAGTGAATATTGCTTCTCCTCTCTTCAAGCTGCACAGACTACATGCTCAAAGGTACCACAAAAGGGGGGTGCCTTATCAAGTGACCTTCTGGAAATGCCTGCATCTCTCCACCAACTCAGATCACTCACTTTGACTGGACACATAACTTTCAGACACGTAACAGACTAATCTCCGTGTAGCAACATCATATCAATGAATGAAGACCAAAAAGGCTCCTCACTTTGTTGTTTTTCATGATGTTAGTGAACATCTCTTCTTCCAGGAGAGGAAGCTGATCAGAGTCTTTGATTTGTGGATGATTGCATGTGAGGGAATTAACCCATGCAGGGACTACAACTTCACATTTAGCCGAATGAATCTCAGATTGAATGTCTTCTCTAATTTTTGCTGTCTTAATATGCGAGTTGAATCCCACCTGAAGTAATTGTCCTGCAGGAAGTCTCACAAGAAGGGGGAGGTTCTTAGTTTTGGGGGGTTTTAAGTCATTCAAATCCTAAAAAAAGGCTTAATTTCTTGGCTAACTTGCGCGTCCTAGGAAAACAAATGACCTGAATAACCCTCCAGACTCATTCAGTGAATTGGTAGCAAATCTTTGCAGTCTCTAACCGTAACCCAATCTAAAAGAACTTTTCTTTACTGTTTAATGCAGATTCTCTCTCATTTCAGGAAAAATAGTTACATAATGCACACAGTAATATATGTGGTTCTGTATTCAAGCAACAGTCTAAACTTCTGCTCTTGCTATGCCGTAATTTGGGACCTGCTCCGCTTGGATTCACTGAGACCACATTTTCCTTGCAGCCTGAGCCTACTCAGGGCCAATTTATACTCATCCAATGACAAAACTGTTCTTTAGCTCACACAGCACTTTTCCCTCCCCACCCCTCAACCACTCATCTTACACCCACAAAGGTTTATGGTCTAGCCGGAGATGTTCTGCTTGACAGACGCAGATCCTGTACTCACCAGCTCTAACAAGTCTTTGAGGCTGCCTCCTTGGATGCACTCGTGTGCACCAGTGGACTCTACCCTTATGAAGGCAATGAAATGCAGATTTTTAGCAAGCAGCACTTGGGCAACTGGCTCAGTGAATTGCTAGACACTGATTCACCTCTTCTGGAAATGGATTAGTTCCAACCAGTTGAATATCTCCAGGCAAAGCTCAGTGAAAAACTGCTGACATCTCACAGAAATGCTGGGCCAACTTTCTATTTCAAGACTCCTTTCTCCGTGCAGCATGTCCCCCACTGTCTGCCTCATGGGTTTTTTTCAAGGCTATCTGCTGGGAGGAAAGATCTTGAGATTTCTCATCATCTAAAATAATAAATTCCTTCCCTTATTAGCTTACTAGAGGCTCTCTTAGAGTTATTGAGTATGCAGTGCCTTCAGCTGGAATCTGAGAAGGGGATGGACTGTAAAAATGGGATTAATTTCACCTAACTTCAGCCAATGAGCTGTCTAGATGAAAGAAGTCCTCTGGGCTCCCTCTAGAGTCATTAGAGAAAGAAGAGAATGCCATATTTCATTCCCACCCAAAGATAAGCATCTGAAATATCCTAGAAAAGTCTCTTTACACAGCCAAAGTTAAGGCCACGAGCATTGCTTTCATGTTGGACAACTGTATATTATTTGCTGTGCTCCAGGAAGTCTCTTACCTCTCAGCTAAATATCTGTTCTTCTCTAAAAGCTTGACGTGCAGAAATCAGCTCTTCTTTTTATTTTTAATGCATTTCTACACACACACAAATTTCTAGTATGGTGAATTTTGGATTTTCTCCCTACACCTTTCTCTCTACTGATACTATTTGGCACAAACAAGGTTCTGTTTGTCTTTGCTATCTTCTTGCCACAGCACGTGCAGGAGTGTATGCAAACACACGTTCCACATGTGAATGAAGTCCAGACACGTGTCTCTGGAATCTAGGCATGATTCAATTTATCACGTTACTTGACAAAGGGTGAAGGGAAGAGAAGAAATCCCAAAGAAGTATGTTCAGCCTTGTTCCAGTCTTTAAAACTAACCCAAAACATCTAGTTAAAAACTTTCCACTGAAAAATATCAGACGCAATGAAGAAACAAAGTAATAAATGCAACTGCACAGCACATGGGACAATGACATTGCTCTTGCACAAGGAGACACTGATATTTTGACATTTGTTTTCCTCTCAAACTGGAACGAAGTCAAAATATTTAAACTTTACTGGAGGGAAACATTTCAGTTTAGAAAGGTCAACTTTTCATCTCAACACGCAAGATCGACATCAACAGGAGACCAATGAAAAGCTTCCCTTTCATTTACCGTTACCCACTGGGTCGAGCTAATGCCACACTGAAGATGTCGCTTTGGGTCTCTCTCTCTCTGCCTTGATCCCCATGGACCCAGTTCTTTGGCAGGGCTCCCTCTCCAGTGATGCACAGCAATTTTTGCTTTCCTTTCTTTGTTGCCCCAAATGGCCTGAGCTCAGACAATAGAACTGTGTTGACAATACGATTAAAAAAAAACTTCTGTGAATTTGTGTATATAATAATGAGATCCAGTACTGGCTTCTTCCCTTACTCTGACTGTCCAGGCTCTTTTGCTACAAACAACTGACATCTCACTGAAGGACCAGTATCCCAGTACCAGAGGGATTCAGTAGCGTGAACACAGACGTCTGCAGTCGCAGTGCTACAAGGCATCTGGCGTGGCCTCCAGCTGCCACTCTAAAAGGGCATGGGTCTCCCTTAGATCCAGTGTCCCATCTACCAGCCTCACATGGACACGGTGGAGAGCACAAGATACCTCAGAAAACACAATGTGTCTACATCTTGGAAAATTAATTCCATTCCTAATATGAATAAAAAGTATTTGGGATAAGAAATTAATAACACTTCCTCTAGACAAGTAGAGAGAAAAAAATATTTAGAGTTGGTATTAATTAATGCTTTAGCTACAAGTTCATGAAACATAGAATCATAGAGTCATAGATTAATAGTATCATAGAATCACAGAATGTTTTTTGTTGGAAGGGACCTTGCAAGGTCAACTGAGCCAATACCCCTGCAGTGAGCAGGGCCATCTGCACCTAGAGCAGGGTGCTCAGAGCCCCGGCCAACCTCACCTGGAATGGTTCCAAGGATGGGGCAGAGACCACCTCTCTGGACAGCCTGGGCCAGGCTCTCACCACTCTCAGCGACAAAAATTTCTTCCTTTTCTCCAGCCTAAATCTCCCTCCTTTTGCTTAAACCTAGCATCCCTTGTCCTGTTCCAACAGGCCCTGCTCAAAAGTCTGTCCCCATCTTTCTGACAGGCTCCTTGAAGTCCTGGAAGGCCCCAAGAAGGTCTCTCTGGATCCTTCTCCTCTCCAGGCTGAACACCCCTAACTCTCTCAGCCTGGCCTCCCAGCAGAGGGGTTCCATGTTTTGCGGTTTGTTCCCTTCTTCATCATTCTTCTACAGAATGGGTCATTTTTCTCTTTATTGACCCAGATGGCTAAGCATTCTATTTGTCTCATTGCTTCTGGCAGAGTAAGGCTCAGAAATCCTTCTTTAGCTGCTTGGGAATTAATAAACATTGATTCAGTTCCATTTATTGTGAGATAAGAGTTTAACTAGCTGGCTCACCATGTACCACTTCCTGAGACACTTGCATCTTGTTTCAGTCTCTCCTTCAACTCATCCACCCACTCTCTGATAAATGAAACAATTACATCCTGAAAATATAAAACCAGAAAATATATCACTGCTTAGTTCACTAGATCCAGACCAGGCACCATCTGGGATATTGTAAATAGCTTTTACTGGACTGGTTCAGCCTCTGGTCAGTGCTGGGAATCTAGGCTCTTCCACAGAACTTCAACGACGTAACAAAATATCACCTTGAGGACTTCCTGCCACAACTGAGGCTTTGAAGAAGGTTAAAGACTTTAAGCAGCCTCCACTTCGGTGAGGCAAAACTGGGAAACTTTAATTACTTGCTCATGTCCTGGGGTGGGGAAAACTCCGTGATTTCCACATCCTGCAAAAACATAAGCAAACAAAATGAGAAAAAGTCATCTACCAACTGAAAACCCTATGGAGAGAGGGGAAGATTCTTATGGAAATGGTGTCCTGCTACTAGGGTTGAATAATATACTTTTTAATTCCACTGTAAGATCCAATCTGGCACTCAGAAGAACAAACAAATATCTAAGCTGTATGACTGTGCTCCAGCATCACTGAATAATAGAAAAATAGATACAAAAAGGGACCTTCAAGACACCATCTGGTCACTCCCCTGCCTCAAGCTAAGAGCAACCCTACCTCAGCCATCCCTAAACGTATTTATTTTCTTTTTTCCTCTATAACATCCTAAACTGACATTACTATTTTCTGCTTAGGTAGAAGAGGATAAATTTCCACTAGCTGAGAAGTTGGAAGATTGTTGCTCAACTAGGATGACATGGACAAAATAGGAGATAAGAAGGAGAGAAAGAATGAGCCTCCACTCGTCCTCAACACGCTCAGTTATAACATCAGCACTGATCCTTCCAATATAATACATTGATTTATTCTTTTCACAGTCCTGAACTACCAAAGACATCTCTGTGATATCCGTTTTGATTCAAAGATCCTATTTTCTGAAAAAAAAAGGGGATCTTGCTTTTTCTGACTATATCAATGCTGAAAGAACGGGGATACTCGAGTTGGAAATTTGATTATCAAACAAAATTTAATTATTCACTCACTTCTGCTAAAGCAGCGCTATTTATAACTAAGAAAAGGTTTTTAATAGAGAAGCTGGAAAACGTTCCTAAAGTGAAAATACCTAAAACTCTGGCAAAAAGTAAATGTTCCAAAGACCGGTGTGTTTCTTTTCTTCCTTTCTCCCCCCCTTTCTCCCCATTCTGCTCCCTTATTCTTATGCTTGGCTGGGTAACATTGTTGAAATGTGCAAGAGCCAACTTCCACCATTTCCTCATGCAGCAAAAAAATGTTTATGGGGTGTAATCATACAGTGCCCTGGTGTATTTTATATATGGCCTTTAGGTACACAGTCTATGGAAGAGTAGAGTGAGCTAAAGGGGCACAAGGACGTCTCCAAGTTCTGTCCAAAGAAAGCAAGTTGAAGGAAAAATCCTAATTCACAGCTGCCAGGTGTAAAAAAAAGAAAAACAAACAAACAAAAAAAACCCCCACCTGTTCAGAAGCAGTGACCTGAACTCCTGATAGAGCCAATCAAGGCACGCAGGAGATGCTCAGGTTCAAATAATCGTATTAAAGGAATAAAAAAAACCAAAAACCCAAACCAAACTAAGCATGTGGTCCTCCCTGGGCTGTCATTTACTGTGAGGAACAGAGTCTTTCTTGTTTTTCGCTAGCTCATCTTAAGCTCTGCACACGTAGGATGAGATGCACGTGCACAGACACTCATACGAGTACTTCCACTACAGTTTGCAAGGCAAATTGACTCAGAGGCTTGGCTCAAAAGTGTAGATTGTTAAAATTCTCATATATCTGCCCAAGTTCTGTCCATGAGACACTAACCTGTCCCCTGCTCAGTTTCCTCCTTTAACAAAATGATGAATGCTCTCAGGAGGGCTCCTCAGGCACAGATGAAAAAGCTACAAGTGTAATAATACCATACATTGGCATGCATGGGGATGAGGGTTGTTGGAGGCTTTGTTGAGTGGTTTTTTTAGAAGAACTCACTTGTACTCGTCCCTGGCTTGAAACAATAGGAGTAACCAACAGACACCAAAGTCAAATAATAGAAGCTGCTCTCTCATTAATGGCTGAAAATAACTCGGAAAGCTCTCCAGCAGATGCTCTCCAAACCACTCGTAGTCCTGAAGAGATCTGAAAAGTGCAATTTCTCCTCTGGAAATTCCTACACAGCAGACAGGTCTGTCAGTCCAAAGCACTCATACAAAGGCAGAAAAACTTCTCAGCTTTTTCCAATTAGAATAGTCCAAATTAAAGCTGTAACATTAATTAAATGTGTAACGATTTTATTTCTTTTGGCTAAAGGAGGTTTTTTTCCCCCATCACAATTCTTTGTTTTCCAACTAGCAGACAAAAAAGGAACACAAGTTGGAAAGAAAGAAAAGGACCTGTGAGACTTAGATTCAGTTCTTTACTGTGGTGTATCTACGTGACGTTTAGAGAATTGCCAGACTGTTAAACAAAGTCATTGCTGGTTTTCAACCCATAATGCCTCATTTCAAAGTCAAGATGTTAGATCTCCCTCTTGTTCTGAGCTTTGTCTTTGCGTTTTCCACTACTGAATTTGACCTCATTGCTCAGGGGCAGACCTTCCAGGTGATGCATATTACTCTGAATTCTCCTGTGAGTTCTCCCCTTCCAAAATTGGTGTTGCAATGAATTTTTGAAGTTTAAGTTGCTCAGAAAAATGCTAAATAGGACTCCATCGTGGGAAGACTATTCAATATTCTATCCTAGTTAGTAGCAAATCTGTATTAAGATGTCATGACAATTAACTCTACTCCAGTGGTAATACTTAAACACAAAAAAACCCCACCCCAATTATATCCAAAACAAAAGAAAATATTAAGAGTTGCTTTGGACTCTGGGTAAGATTCATCTTCCCTAAATTGAGTGTCTAAAAGACTGATGAAAAAAAGCTGAGCCAGTAAAGTTGGGTTATCTTTACAGTCAGAGGAGAGAAATGGGCACCCGGCAGAGTACAACTTGTCCCATTCTAAGATCAGTGTCTACACTGGGTGAGATTAATTGCTTCTGGACACTCGCTTTTTCAGGGTCACTGGCTGAGACACAGATACCCAACGCACATCTAATATTGGGAAGATGAATACTACCTTAATGTTGCCTAATATCCTTAAGGGAGTTATTGTACGAGGCAGTGCCAAATGCTTTGTCAGAACCAAGACATAACACAGGCTCCTATTCCTCCCCAGTCCCTTTAGCTTGTCAAAACTGCAGGTATGTAAGTTTGACATGATTTGTTCTTGACAGATCCATAGTGGTTGTGTTTCATCACCATATTAGTACTACCAGGTGCTTACTAGTTTATAATTCATTTCAGTATCATCCCAAGACCTGAAGTTGGGCAACATCATCTGCACCTTCCCTGATCCTCCTTCCCCCCCCCCCCTACCCCGCATGAAGATTGGTTGTAGCTCTGCCTTCCTTCAGTCAACTGAGGTTTCCCTCAATCTAATCTGTCATGGTATTCCTTCCTTGGGAAGCTATCTTCTCTTCTACTCCTTTAGGTAAAATGTGGGGGCTTTGAAGTATCTGGCGGGAAAAACACTAGGATTTATGCAAATCAAATGCAAAGAAGCCTCAAAATAATTCAGTCTTCTGAAGTCTCATTTCGATGGAACAATAAGCTCACCCTAACTACTTATTTTCTTATTTCTCACATATTCACAGATTCTTCCCTAGCACTTTTTCCTTTTGAGGAGGGTCATCATATAAATGGTAATTCACTTTTCAGCTCTAGCATTCCCAATTGTATCCTAACATGCTTTCATAACTCAGACACGTTCAGTCGTGTACCTTTGTCACCGGAGATCTTCAGAGTGGGAAGAATCTAATTCCCACACTAAAAAGTTTCAGGAAAAGAAGGGGAAGAAAGTGTTTCTGCTACAGATACAAACTTTCTAAAGCTTCTCAAAACATTTTTGCATGGTCTTCAAACTGCCTTACAAGGTTGCTGGCACCAGATATTTGTAGACCTGTAAAACAGTCTAAAAACAGTGTGGCAGATTTTGCCCTGTGCTCAGAATGTATTTTTGCTCCTGATTCCACATCCAGATGATATAATGAAACAGAAGAGTGCAACGGGAGATTTATATTACACTGGTATTTCAGGGTCCTGGCAGTCATTTTACTGGGTCTAGGGGGGATAGGCAGGAAAACACTTCCAACTTTAAATTATTTTTCTACTACACAAGATCAAATCAGCTAGCAGTCTCCCCAGCTTAATGATTTCGAGCTGAGGTACAAGAAATTCAAGTGTCTAACTGAAAGCATCTCTTTCCTGCTGTGAATCTCCTTCTCTGAGTCCACCATGCAGTCCTGGAGAAGTCATAGAATAATATAATTATTTGGGTTGGCAGGGACCTTAAAGATCATCTAGTTCCAGTCCCCCTGCCATGGGCAGGAACACCTCCCACTAGACCAGGTTGCACAAAGACCCATCCAACCTGGTCTTGAACACTTTCAGTGATGGAGCATCCACAGCTTCCCTGGGCAACCTGTGCCAGTGTCTCACCACCCTCAGAGTGAAGAACTACTTCCTAATTTCTAATCTAAAACTATTATCCTCCAGTTTGAAGCCATTAAAAAAAAAGTTCTAAAAAAGTCCCTTCCCATCTTTTCTGTAGGCTCCCTCTAAGTCCTGAAAGGTCACAATAATGTTTCCCTGGAGCCTTCTCTTCTCCAGGCTGAACAAACCCAACACACTCAGCCAGTCCTCATGGGATAGGGGTTCCAAGTGCCTTTGGCAGGACCTGATGTAGCTTTCACCATGGGCTGAGCCAAAACAGGATGAGTGAGAGGATCGTGGAGATGGGGAATTGCTCAGGTGGAGGAAAAGGCAGCAGGATGGACATGATTGGGAACACAACATTGCAAAAGGTTGGCCAGTAGTGGGGTAGCAGCTTTGTCTCTCAGCCTGTCCTCATAGGAGAGGCGTTCCAGACCTCCTTCAGCTATTAATCCCTGTAACTGAAGAGGAGCCTGCTACTGTCTTGCAGTCTTGGGGGGGGGAAGGGGGAAATAAATAAAGTAAAACAAAACTAACAACTCCCTCACTTTCTCCTCCCGGATGTCTGAAATCTCTTCTGTTTTCTAATGGCTTTCCTCCAGGCACTTTCCGGTTTGCTAGGGCGTTATTCTGTAATCGTTCCTTAAGAGCAGGCACTCCACTCAGCTCGACAGTCAAAGACCCTTGGGACCAGCTTTAGTATCTCACTTAGCTAATGACAGCTTGAGGGATGCTTCAGACAGTCACAGTGCCTGCCCCACGAATAGCGGAATGAGGCGAGATGATGCAGCAATAGCTTGACACCGAGTGCCAGGCTCACGTCAGATAATGCAAAGGAACAGGAGTGTCTTGTGTGCACACAACAGGACTCAGAGTGATCAGTAATCATAAAAAAAATAAATAAGTCACAAAATCATAGAATCCTTATGGCTGGAAAAGACCTTTAAGATCAGCGAGTCCAACCATTCTCCCAGCACTGCCAGGGCACCACTAACTCATGGCCTTCAGCACCACATCTCCATGGCTTCAAAACCACTCCAGGGATCACGGGGACTCCACCACTGCCCTGGGCAGCCTGGCACAGCCCTGGACAACCCTCCAGGGGAACAAATTGTTCCTCAAGTTCAACCTAAACCTCCCCTGGCGCAACCTGAGGCTTCTTCCTCTTAACCTGTCACCTGGCTCCAACCTTCTTTCAGGGAGTTGTTAGAACCAAGAATGTCTCCCCTGAGCCTTCTTTTCTCCAGGCTGAACAACCCCAAGTCCCTCAGCCACTCCTCAGAAGACTTGTGCTATAGACCCTTCCCCATCTATGGGAAGCCCAGAACATCGAGATGCTCCCGAGACATTCTCAATGTCACTTATATGCCACTGTGTTGAATAAGGATCAGCTATTGGTAATTTTCTTCTTTTGCCACTGTAATTTTTCAAGCACCTTCATTTTTATTTGGGAGGAAAACATGAAAAATGGCAAACTTTGGGGTCGCTCTTAACAAAGGCGCAAGAAGACCGTTGTTCGTTGCACTGATCTTGCAAGGGGAAAAAAGAATCATTTTGCTGCATTAGCTAAGAAAATAAACCTAGTGTTATTTTATGATGAAAAAAATGCACAGGCTGATGACCTAACCACAAAATTTTTGTGCAGAAGGCTCAGTGACTTGGCCACATGCAAGGGAGGGTAGGAAGTCTCTGTCCCTGAACAGATCCTCTCATGTTTGCTACTTCAGAGAAACTACCAGATGCTCTTAAAAATGTAGAGCTTTTCCGATAAATGTGAGACTCCTGGAAAAGGAGATTTCTCTCATGAGGCTATGTGATATGGATGGAAAAAAACCCACAAGGTTTTCAGCCCACAAAGAACTACTTTCAGCCTTATTTTCTGAACACCTCCTTCCAGGCTTCTCTGTTAAAATATTTGCATTGTTTCTCAATTGTGTCTCCAGTCTATGAGAGGAGAGCATTCCCCATCTAAGAAACATATTTATAATCCTGGATCATCCCTCTTGTGCCAGTCCTGCTACTGATTTTTGAGAAAAAGCTCCCGTGGCTTTTGCAAGACTTCCCATGGCAGGTGAAATCGCTTCCCCATTAGTAGTTGGACGTGTGAGTAACGACAGAGCTGGGACTGGGAGTGTGGTGGTTTCTTTACATCTGGAAATCAGGTGGGAATGAAGTATAACCCAAGCAAGTAAGGAGGGTTTTCTAAGGATGAGAGGTGGGAGATGGGACAATCCAAGCAGCAGTTTCTGTTGTACCAGAGCCAGATGATATTTGCCGTTTCACTGGCGGAAAGGCTGAAGAAAAACTCTGGATTAAAAGCGTACAAAACAGAAGCTGTGTTCAGGGACTGACACCAGCCAAAAGACCCCCTTCCTCCTCCTCACCCTGGAGGCAGCACCACAAGGAGAGCTCATGATCTGGGGCATGGTGATCTCAAGAAGCTGTACAGGTTGCTCAACTGGAGTATCCTTCCTGAGCCAGATCTGAGAGTCATTCTCTGCAGGCAATGATGGCACTACTTGGACAAGCAATGCCAAAGAGCTTGGACAAGCATTAGCCTGGTCCAGACAACACTCTGAGCAACTTTCAGCAGCTCCTGCTGAACTGTGCAGATGGGGAGTACAAAGGATTCAGAGGTTTCTGCTCCTACTCCCCAGCTTTGACTCCCACCAAGCCCTATGGTAAGTCCTACCTAAAGGCAAAGTCAGTCCTACAATCAAAAGGGAAATAAGACCCTATTTCATTCTGCCTGGATCCCCAGGACAACAACAACATAACAAAACAAAAGAAAACCACACACACAGAGAAAAGAAGCGCTGCTCATTAAAACTTACACAGACTTCACTGTGTAAATTATGTTGAAAAATCTGCCCCAAGTAGCTGGTGGCGCTTCTTTCATGCTTTAGTTTCTTATTTCCATTTAAAATGAAATCATTACATGAAGGGCCAACAAATCACAATGAGAGAAGGATATTATCTCCATTTCTGCAAGACCAGCTTGAATTTTACTGTGTTTTTTCTAGCGTGTAAGCGCTGGTATTTTTATTTTATTATTGTACCCCAGGATGCTTTCTTTCAGATTTTACTCCAGTTAGTTCCTCTAATCACATTTTCAATCCATGCAAACAAGATCCTGTGCAAGGGGTTTCAGAGCTTCATCATCTGCTCGTGAAGGGCCATCTCTTTTTATTTGCTTTGTACCTATCCCAAAACTTTCAGTCCTGTCTTCCCAATCTCTTGATTGGGGGAGTCACCAAATCACCATTTCCCAGTGGCTGTCTTCATTATTTTCACTGATCTATCTCCTACCTATCACCCTCCTTGTCTTTCATAACCTCTTTTCTAGGTTGGAAAGTCCAAGTTTATAACAAGGTTACGCCGACAAACCAGGATTCAACCCAACAACCTAAAAATCACCAGGGCTTGAAGTCACTGACGTCCGTTTGGTCAGAGTTTTCCTGGATGGGGCTGCAGTCCCGTTCAGGACAAAGGTTGAGAATCTTCCTAGACTGTTTGGGGCACCAAATGAAAGATTTCGTTCAAAGCACCAAGCACAGGCATCCCAGCAAGCTGCGGCTTTGCATTGTCTCCCATGTGCAGCAGCGAGCTCAAACAGCCTCACAAAGAGACCTTGTTCACCCCACCAGCACCTCACTGCCAGCTCTGCAGGTTTCGGGCCATCACCTTTGAACGCTTATCAGAGCTGAAATGGACTGTGAACTCTGGGGAAAAACTCACCCCAGGGCTGTTCATGAGAGTCCCTCACATGCAGACACTCAGCCAAACAGGCTCAGCTGAGATAAATGGAGCTTTATGAGGGCGAGACACTAAATACTGGTTTATGGTTTCAGGGAACAGGTTACCAGCTCAGCAACTATAAGAAAAAAAAACCCAAACAAACAACAAAACCCCGATGTCCCTCATTGTTCCCCTACCTGAGTCAGCAAGGATCTCTCCTACCGTTAGTGATAAGGTGATTCCAGACTCTTTCATCCCACTTGCACAGGCTCTGAGCACACTAGAGACACGGCTGCAGAGGCTGTTCCCTCATTCTCATATCAGCAATACAACAAAAAAAAATAAATCAAAGTATTACTTACAAAGAACACCTTATCCAGGATCACTTAGACACAATCAAAGTGTAGAGGGTCCCTGCAGCCGTAGTATGCTGTGGTTTTGATGCTGTTGGAGTGGGGAGAAGCTGCCCCATCCTGTAAGATAAAGGCAGCTCTGGTTCAGGCTCTTGAAGAAGTCTCAGCAGTGAGTCAGACTCCCCATTATAGACAAACTTCTCCAGCTGCTTTAGCTCTACAACGGTCCATCAAAGCTGCCTCAGCCCATGCCAGCAAAGGATCTGGCCCCACTTATTTACATGCCTGACTCGGTGGTGCAGCTGGCAGCTGTGAAAGGGCTCATTTGGGAGGCAGCGTGGCCGGGATCAACATCACTTAAGTGATAATCTGCTAATCAGGGCATCTTCTGTTGAAGTCATGCTCCCGTCTTGTCCTTCCATGCCAGCAGGTTTTTTTTTTTTCTGCAAAGCTTGCCAAATTGTTTCAGACCCTGGAAATTTGGGGAGAGGGGGTGTTTCTTGCTCACCTCTGGAGTTTGCTCTTGGCTGAATGGCAATACAAGAATAGGATGATTTGTTTCAAAGCCAGAGACATTCAGTGTCTCATACATGTATTTTCCTTGTCCTGGGGTTCTCCAGCCTGGAGCAAAGGGGCTCAGGGAAGACCAACCTTCTGGTTCTCAACAGCTCCCTAACAGGAGGTTGGAGCCAGGGGGGGGTCAGGCTCTGCTCCCAGGGAACAAGCACCAGGACAAGAGGAACCGGCCTCAAGTTGGAGCGGAGGAACAATTTGCTTCCCTCCAGGGTTGTCCAGGCTTTTCCCAGGTTGCCCAGGGCAGTGGTGGTGTCCCTGTGATCCCTGGAGGGATTTTGAAGCCGTGGAGATGTGGTGCTGAGGGATATGTTTTAGTGGTGTCCTGACAGTGCTGGGGGAATGGTTGGACTCC
>WTSP01006805.1:25849-36253 GCA_025331215.1 Actenoides lindsayi | reverse complement strand
AAGGAACAATGGGTATAAACTTGAGCATAGAAGGTTCCACCTCAACATGAGGAGGAACTTCTTTCCTGTGAGGGTGACGGAGACTGGCCCAGGCTGCCCAGAGAGGTTGTGGAGTCTCCTTCTCTAGAGACTTTCAAAACCCACCTGGATCTGTTCCTGAGCAACATGCCCTGGGTGACCCTGCTCTGGCAGGGGCGTTGGACTCAACGACCTCCAGAGGTCCCTTCCAACCCCTACCATTCCATGATAACTGGTCCAGCAAAGAGGGTTATCAAGCGTCAGTGCCATCATTTCCTTGCTGAGCCATGTCATGCGCAACAGGAACCCACCCCTTCATTCTACATCACCCAGCTGCGGCTGAGACACGGTGCAGCTCTTCCTCAGGCACATCTGAATCCTTGGCTTGCCTCCCGTTCGTGAACTCCAACATTGTTATTAACAACAATAGATTGATTATGGGAGCTAAACGGAAACGACACGGTTTTCTGAAGCTGAAATATAAATCCCGTACGCGTTTGTCACAGAAGCATTTCCTGTGCATTTAAGCACTGTTTAGTGAGTCAGCCAAAAGCGTTTTCCAAGTGTAATCTCTCTCGCAGAGGAAGAGCTCAAAAAGCCTAATCACCATCAGAGCCCTCCCTGGGTTTGACAGGTTCAACTTCAAAGCAAAACGCTGTCAAAACAGAGATCCCATGTGCTTTATTAGAACAAAAAAAACAGGGAGAAAATTAAATATTTCAAAGTGAGGTTTTCTGGAGGTAGCAAAATACCTTGGTCTCATCAAGTAGGGGATGAGTGCTACACATTTATATTGGATTTGTAGGCTTTACAATGCCATTTGCTTTACAAGTGAAAAGAACATTGACCTGCATGACTGCATAGTGGTAATAAAACAATCTTTAAACACCAGAATTCTTTGGAGATACTGTCAAAAGAAGTCTCAAAGTGATTCATAAACCGAACCTGTAAGCTACATAACCCTTACAATTGTCTTCTATTACTTAAAATGGGCTTTCGTGCTCCATCCAGAACAGGCTCCGAACAACTATTTACTGACTGTACACAGAGAAGAGGCACCCGTTTGAAAGAGATGTGCTTTACAAAGCTGTTTTCCCCCAGAGATACAGGTGAAGAGTCCACATACCAGTTAAAGAGCCCAGAATAACTATGGGAGACTGCACTCGGAGGGGATGATGTCTTCATCCCCTTTCTACTTTATATGCAAAGTAATGAAACGTGTTAAATTGTTGCGTGTGGTCTGTGATGCTCTAGTCTCTCCGAGCTGCTGATTAAGAGATCCTTTGCTCATCTGCATACAGTGCATCAAGCAAAGGTGATTGTAACCGAGCACATCAGGCTTGGATGACACACGAGGAAAATTCACTTCAAGACCGTTGGGTTTTCTGCATGTTTTTTCCCTTACCAAGATAGATCATCACTGTTGCATTCCACTATCGCTTGTTTACCAAGCGCCAGAATGGGATAGGTTGTACCAGCTCCTCACTAACAAAACAACCACATTTTATTCACAATCACTGTAAACTGCAGGTTGATAATCTTAATTTTTAATGAGATGTCAAGAGTAGTAGCTCTAATGCTGAACAAGACCTGAGCTTAACTCCTTCTCCACAAGGGACAGAAGTTGCATCCCTAGAAACATTCCAGCTGAGGTTGGATGAGGCTCTGAGCAACCTGCTCTAGTTGCAGATGTCCCTGCTCCCTGCAAGAGGTGCTTGGACTCGAAGACCTTTAAAGGTCCCTTCTAAACCCAAAACCATTCTATGAGCTCTCCAAACCATCACCAGCCCGTGAGCCACGCTTTTTGCTGGTGACTCTCAAAGAGAGTCCACCCTTACAAAGGGATGGGATCTTCTAGAACTGCTGTATTTCTGCACTTTCTTTTCAAGTTCCTTCTTGGCCAAAAGCCTGCCTCAGCTGAAGGACACGGCACAAAGGATATCGTTCAATGTCACATCCCAGTGATTCTTTGCATGAAAGAGCAAGCAGAAGTTAACAGGCAATACCTACCAGGGAAGGGAGGGGACCATTAGTTCCCCTTCATTTCTTGTTCCTATCACTCTTGTTATATTAAATCTTTTCTTACTGGGTTCAAAGTGCCAGAAGCGAAAATTACTAGTGATCAGAAATCTCTCTAATCACTTGTAACCAGTTACAAAATAGCAAACAAAGGTCAGGGATTAAAAAAAATATATAAGCCAGGTACTGAGTAATTAAAGCCCATACAGCTTGCAATAATTAGCAACCTTGAGGGTTAATTTCACATTTTACCACTCAGTTTTTATTTCAGGTGACAATTTAGTGTTTATCTGCAAGCTCAGGTATGCATTCACATAGTCCCCTGACTGCTGTAAACAAAGGCCTTAAATATTTACTGCTAGTACAACATTTTAAACTTCTACCGGGATGATCTTCTAATAGCAACGCGATTTTTATGACCTTCTGTGTTGAAGAATCATCTTCTGCGACAAGATAAAATGGATGCACGCCCACAGCCTATCCTTGCTAGGGCTACAGCTCCATCACCATTAAACTGTTTGTTTTTTCTTCCTTTTAATTTGTTCCTTGTCCTTGCAAGCCAGAAGACATTTCAGATCGCCCACATACTCCCTCAACACCATGTTCTCCAAAAAAACAAGGTCTCCTGCTTTCCAAGTTGGTTTTCTTGTTAAAAAACCCAAAAATGCCAAGTTACGTAACTAAGTCACAGAGTGCACAGACACGTGAAGTCTGCAGGGTTTGGAAGTTAAAACACGTTCACAGCACCCACAAAACATATCCCTCCTGATGGTTACCCCTGTTCTTGTACATAAAAAAGCAACAGTATAAAGATAGTTGACTCTATATTGCTTTATTCAACCAGCATGGATCGAGGTTAGATGAACAGAAGACGTTACAGTAACATTAAAAAAAAACAACAACTAAGCTTGCAACACTGGATGAGAAAGTCCCAATGGACCTTTCAGGTTGACACCACAAACACATGCTGTGGGTTGTTTGGTGTAGGAGACACAGGGCGAGCTTGCTCATCAAGTGCACCTCAACATAACAAGTAATATTTCTTTTATTGTTTTTTTTTTTAAACCCTTTGCTCTCTGAAGTCTTGGGGAATGAAGAGGTGGACGTGACATTTCAGTAGCCCATGTGCTAGTTCTATTCCCATTTGTTAATGTTCTACTTTCACTGCCTTGAGTAAAAACCTCGTTCTTAAGGAAAAGAAATATGCTGAATTGTAACTAAACAGAACTGTTGCATAATCAATCTTTAAGACAAACAATTTAGCGAGTCCTTGGTGCCGCTACGGAAAGCCAGCAGCAGTACCCACAAAAGCCACCCTGACCTTAACAGTCAGCTAAAAAGGTGGTTAGATACAGTAGAGAGAGAAAAGAAAACCGAGACATGCACTGCCCACAGTTTGCAGTCTTAATATTCAGAGACAGACCCAAACTTTATTTTTCTCACCTAATTCGGTTTGCTCCAAGCAGCACACAGCAAAGAAAGGCAAGCGTAATAAAATTGATGTTATACACGGCAACAGAAAAGCCTGATGAAAAGATCCCAAGTGCAGAAGAATGTCGTTAGTGACTTGGGTATAGTAAAGGCTCACTTCCCAGGAAACAGCATTCAGGATTTCTTGTTGAGGGCAATTCCATCACTAACCAGAAACCCACCTTATGAAATTATCTATCAGAGGTTGCTTCCAAAGGATTCAAAAAACACTCAAGAATGAAGAACTGATAACAAAATGCAATCTTAGTTTTTCTACAGTAACTCCTTCACAATTACCAGTTTATCGACGCAGCTAATTGATACATCCAAAACTAAAAATATTTAGCAGCAACAGGCAGCAAATTAGGTCGAGTACAAGCTAAAAACAAGAACAAAACCAGGAAGGCTGGTGGAAGTAACGGAACGAAAAAAATCAACTTGATTTCTGAAATAAATCACAGGAGTATGTGCCATGCAAGTGGCACCAATGAAACTGTTCCCATCCGTGACAACTGAAAGCAGTGCACGAGGACAACAGCCCAGAAACATCCATTTATTTCTTTCAGTGCCATCTATTTAATGCACAAGCTACACACTTTAGTTTTTAAGAAGGTATAAAAATAGAGAAGTCCTGAACGCTAAGACCAAAATAGTTTGTAGCAAGAGATTTGAGAGTCACATACCCATATCACCTACAGCCAGCACTTGCTAAATACTAACTGCAAAATCAAAGGAGCTTCACGTAGAGTGGCAAGTTGCTTTCTCCAGATTTCAACTAGTTTTGTTACTGGTTTTCCTACGTCCAAAGGGAAACACTAACAGACCACAAGTATTTTTCGCCCAGCAGTCAGGCTTCCTCTTGCTCGTCCCCTTGAACTTCCCACTCCTGCAGCAAAAAAAAAAACAAACCTAGGGAATATTTTATCAATTTATTCTAGGTTATGACTAGGAAAAAAAAAAAAAGAAAGAAAAAATCTGTTGCAACGTAATCTATCCACATTCAGAAGCACAGAAAGCTATTAGTCTGCGTCTGGGCAATACCGAGCTCTTTCCATATAAACAGTGGAACAAGCGAAGCTACCCAGCCTTGACATCTGTCAAAACAGAACAGGTCTCAAGGAGTAATTTATATGGGTAGCTTTTTTACCTTCTCCCCTTCCCGTAGTTCAACTATTGCAGCAGCAGCATGAATAAGCCGTATTATTTTCAGGAAAATTAAAGAATAGAATAGGAAATATAATAAGCACAGGATTTGCCAAAATCCCCCTTTTTTTTTAATATATGTATAAATTACTCTCCCCCTCCATCGTATTCGACTGCTGTGAACATACGAGTTCAACAACTCCCCCTATTTCAGGCTCATCAATTTTGCCATGATGTCCTCTCCGTTATTAAGTCCCATTTATCTTAATCAGGCAATTAGTTTGACTACATTAATAGATGTACAGGATGCGGGGGACAAAAAACAAACATGTAGCTCTTGGTCCTTATGCCTACATCCCGGGTAATCTAAAAGTATTAATGAGTTTAGCTATCAAAATTAGTATGTCAGCATGAGGTGGTGACAGTGTTGACCTAGCAGAGCCTCGTCATGCCTCCAGGCTATGGATTTACATGCAGAAAGTTTGTGTTATCATAAGAAGCAGGCCAGGTTTGCTCACACGGTCCGTGGTCCATGTAGCAGCAGCCAAGCACATCATCTTCCATGGGTGCTAAAGCTGGTGGAGATGGAGAGAAAGCTGAAGAGTTCTGCAGTCGTTTTTCTAACGGCACCATTTTAAGTGGCAGTGACTACAAAGCTCAGTAGTTTTCAATCCTTAGCTGCTCAGTTCTTTTCTCCTCTTAGTACCAGGTACTCCTGCCTTGATCCGTTGGCACCTGACACTGAAACTCAAGAGCCAAAGCCACGCTGCAGTAAAAAGAACACATGAACAGGGACATGCTTTTCAAAGGCTAATCCTCCCAGCAGCTTGATGGGGGGGACGGTCTCTTAAGCTGATGCAGCCCAGAGGGTTGAGGAAGGAGATCAAAGGAAAGGAGCAAGGCTGGAAGCCGCAGACGGACCTGCTCAAGGATCACAAATAACCCCACAAGAGCAGACAAAATCCTGCTCGTGAAGGTCAAAACTGGGACTTGGCAATCGTGAGTCCCATGAACCAGGATAAAAGACCCAGCCAACCACAGAGTATTTTTCAACTGCGTACGTAGGCAGAAGACGTAGAAGAGCAAACCTGATCCTGAGCGCAGTAAAACATCACTAGATCATGTTTGGAGCCCACAGATACTCAGGGAACCTGAGCTGGCTGCAGGAGAATTACTTTACTGTGCTGTCAATAAGGGGAAAGCATCCAGGATCTCAAAAAAGGTGAAAAGGATCCGTAGTTCTCAATGCAAGCAACTGAACTTCAAGAATACTTGTTTAAAACAAGGTAAAAAGAAAAAAAATATAGACTTGGAACTCTTCACTAAAAATAAAAGGACCCTATAGATGAGTGGAAACAACACTGTAGCTTGGCTGGTCTTAAAAGCAACTGCCAACATTCACATTTGGCCAAGGCATCAAGATGGATGAGCAGAGCTCAAGACAGACAAAAAAACCAGAAGCTTTTGGTGGTTATTGTCTAGAACTGCAGACTTATTTTCCATCTCACCAACACGCAGCTGAAACCTTGCAAATGACAGCACCTTTTTCCAGTTTGCACCCTGCACCCCAGTCCAGCAGTGGAGCTCAACCACCATCCCAGGCTCCTGGATGTCACCCAGCCCACCTGACTCCTGGCAGCGTATGCTTGGGAATCGGGAACAGTTTGGAGCAGGATTTGATCCCCTCCCAGCAGCTCCACTTCCTTAACTGCAGCCTCCACTGCAAAATAGCCAGTTGGTTCATTACATTGTTCCACCAAAGGTTTATTAGGGGTAAAACAGACTTGCTGTGGCTGCTGAGCCACAACTGCTGATGTGAAAATACCTTCTGAAAGCCATGAGGAGAATAACAACTTCCCCATAATTGGGGAAATCTGAAAATAAGGAAAGATCTTCACAGTATCCAATATAAAATGTTAATGACCAAGGTATGCACAGAAAGTATGAAGTTATGTGTGCACTTCAGTAAATATGCTTCTTCATAAAAATAAGGAGGGCTCTAAGATGGCACAACAATATTTTGCACATCTCACAAGAAGGCATAAATACATTTTGTGTATCTTTACAGGCCTATCCTACATGAAACACGCTCAAAATTCAGCTTTATCAAGGCAATCACTCACACACTTAAAACTTTCAGATCTTGAAGATTCATTCCTTTGTGCATGCATCACAGTTATCTTTCATGTAATGTATTTAACTGAAGCTTTGAGTCAAGTGCAGCTTAGAGGTAAAGCAGCAACTAACAAAACAGCTTTTGCTCCATCTACATAAACTGGACTCTGCCTTTCTCTCTGAAGTCTCCATTATTAGTGCAACAAAGTTGGCTAGCAAGTGAGAAAATAAAGCAAGGCAGATCAAACTTTGTCTATCAATGTCTTAAGGACCATGGACATTTTAGTGAATTTTTGATTTCTTCAAGCATATTTGTTTTTCCTGAAAAGTACTGTTACAGTTTTCCTTTAAAAAGAAAAAAAACACAACCACTTATGTATTCAGCAAGTAAGGCCATTTTTCTAGGTTTCTGGTTTTCCAGCCAGTTCTACTAAAAACGCACTTAATTTAAAACTCCCATCAGTGTCAAAATCAATCCCCTCTCTTCCTTTTAATTCTACTTGAATCTCCTGCTCAAAGGTGGCATGTAACATTAGGGGGTCTCACTCTGATCCAGCTGGAACCCAGCGAAGCTGATGCTTTTCCCCTCCCCACTCCTCTTTAAAGAGTCGAGGCCAATATCTCCATCTTCAAAGTCGTTATTCTATCAATACACTGAATAATTTAGCAGGCAGCTGTTTGACTTGACATATTTATACAGGTCATAAACCCCCTAATACACTGAAATCTTTGCCTGAGCTAGTATTTCCATGGGGTAAGGCTATCAGGGACCAAGCCACACAGATGCTGCCTGAGTTTCACCTGGCTTTGTAGGTATTTTATGCAGATTTTGATGACCAAACCCACTTGCCACCCCCTACAGAAGCCACAGGTTGCTATTTACACATTTGCATATGAACAGTGATAACCTGAACTTTATAATTAATCTATACAACGTTAAGGATGTTACTTAATCCTCCAAGGCTAAGCAGCTTATGGTTAGCATTGGGCTAGGTCAAAAGTAGGAGTGAGGGTTTCTTTTGGGCAACAACTCCTGGCTGCTCGTTCCCAGGGTGCTGAGCAGCTGACCAAGTCACAAGGGATATGGCCAAATACCTTAAAGAAGTTGCCATTTAAGAGAGACTGGGGGCTAGAAAACTAACTAGCAGTTTATGTACTAGGTAAGCTATTCCTACTTCTTTTCAGTATCCCTCTCATGCACTTACCAAAATGCACAGACATACAAGTGTATGTAATAGAAGAGAAGGAACAAGTGAATGCAATGGAAGGGAGAGCCAGGAGCACCACAATGCAGAAATCACCAGTGCAAAAGCTCCAGTGCATAGACTAAATCCTCTTTATACACTCCTACTACAGCTCAACAACAGAAAATACCCATCTCATACTACTTTTCTATAGTTTGAGCAGGAGTTAAGCAAAAATATCCCCTAAAGCTTTGACCAGCTTTAGACCTTAATTGACCACTACATGCTGTGTATGGCTTGCAACCCAATCACACAAATAAATACTAAGCCCACTGTTAAAGGAGTCCCTGATGAGTCAATGAGAGCCCAGCTCCTAGACGGTTCTGAATAGAAATTAATCCTATTAAACCTTATTTACATCCATGGGGAAAAAAACCAGTAGATATTATAGACCACCTTCCAGAGGTCAAGAGCATGCAAAAGGTTTCACAGGAGTCTCAGTAGCTAAAAGGCTTCTCCAACAGACATAACAGTAACTGCTGACTAATACCAACATATCTGGAGACCTCTCAGCACCTTAATGTTTGTTAATTCTTATATCAGAACTTGTGTTTCGCATATATAAACGAGGATGGTGTCTTGTCTACGGGACACTAAGCAGCAAGTCAGTAACTAACTCCAGGTATACACTCACGTCTTCTGAAAGCCGAAGTATTACCTACATAACAAGATTAGTTTTACCAAGGGAGCTGTGTAGGAGATATTGGGGTAAATAAAAGAAAGCTCTGAGAAACAGAGCTCAACAGAAGCACAAATAAACAGAAAGCCTAATCCTGCCTTTTGACCAGAGCAATTTATCCCATCCTCTGCTTAGTCCTCAGAAAGACAGACACTACCTTTAAGCAGAAGTCTTAATCCACCATATTCTACAATTCCCAAAAGCTTTTTGGCAGTACAAGTCTTCCCTGAGCAGGGCAGCGGGAATCACAGAACCCCCCCAACTCACCAGGGCAGGTCCTGGGGAGTCCCTTGGTCTTGGGTGAGGTTCCTTGGATCCTGAGGAACCCCTTTCACTCTGCTCCTTGGTGCAGAACCAGCAGGCAGCCTGCCCTCCCCCAAGCAGAGCTGATGAGAGCAACCACCTTCTCTTATAAGCTTCTGCAGAGCTCCACCCCCCCCTCCCACCTTGTTTCAGGTGTGTTTTTATCCCTCCCCAAGTGTGTCCAGCTGGGCATAGAAAGGCAGGACCAGAGCAAACCCCCTTCACTCAATCAGCCCCTGCTGTGGTATCATTAACACCTATTATTCCTTCCACCTGTGAAAATGTTGAGATGGGGAAATGAGACAGAAGACTGGAGTTGAAATGTGGCTTGGATGCCACCTACCATTCACCTAGGCAGAACAGGAGAGGCACCTCTTGGAGCTCCTCCGTCAGCCCCAGCAATGAGATGATTGTCTGTGACGTCATGTTTCGGACAGCACAAATCTGACGGTGGCATGGCAAAAGAGAGCGAGAGCCTGGGAAGAACTGGAAAGCTCCAGAAAAATTAGGAGTGGAACCGCCGCACCATAAATAAAAAGAGAAAAGAAATCACTCTGTATTGCTGGAAACAAACAACGACATTTGTTTTGTATAATAGGTTAGCGGTTGGGCTCAATCTCAAAGATCTTTTCCAACCTAAATGATTCCATGATTCTATGGCTGGCAGCTATTTTGTTAAACACAGTAGTAGCAATGAGAAGCAAAAAGATAGTTTCCCTTCAGCAGACATAAAATCCTTTACTAAACTCGGGGGTCTAACCAGCAAAGCAAAGGAAAAACCCTTCATTACCAAAGCACCCAGCAGCTCCAGCCCAAGAGGAGACACAGACTATCCCACACCAGATAATACCTTCCTTCCTGCTGCTCAAAGCTGTTTTGTGAACCCAAATACTCTCCCAGATCTTCAGATTAGAGAAACACAAATGCTAATGAACTGGCCTTGAGCAAGCAGCAGCATGGGGGCATCTCCCTTCTCCATCAAAGCCCTTCCCAGCAGACAGCTCACAGCACGCCTAAGGAAGCACAGACTTCTCCCAGAGCTGTTCTAAACCCGAAGTATCCTTTCTGCCGTGTGTCAAGGGGGGACAAAAACCCTTACCCACATCTCAGAGATCCTCTGTTATGGTAATGATCAGAAAACACTGTATTTCATTTAAAAGGACATGGGCTGGAGGATAGGATGGCAAGAAATGGGCTGTGAAGTCTGGCATCAGAGTGACTCTAAGTGGGGTGATGAAGGACCTAGAGAGGATCAAAGGAAGGGTAATAATAGAATGGTAGGGGTTGGAAGGGACCTCTGGAGAGCATAGAGTCCAATCCCCGTGCCAGGGCAGGATCACCCAGGGCAGCCCACACAGGAACAGATCCAGGTGGGTCTGGAAAGTCTCCAGAGAAGGAGACTCCACAACCTCT
>WTSP01006804.1:0-63756 GCA_025331215.1 Actenoides lindsayi | reverse complement strand
CGGATGGCGGGGGGGGGGGGGGGTGGTGGGGCGGGGGGGGGGGGGGGTAGGGGTGCGTGGTGGGTGGCGGGTGTGGGGGCGGGCGGGGGTGCGGGGGGGGGGGGGGGGGGGGTGGCCCTGGGTGGGACCCCGATGGGTGGTGCTGGTGCAGCACCCACACAGTGGAGGGAGGACCCTCGCTCCGTGTACCCGCTGCTCGCCTAATGGAAGTGAACCCTCGGCCGATACCGACAGCGGAGCCTCTGTGTGGGTTATCTGGCCACATTGAGTCATCCCAATCGATACGGCAATTGCAACTTCAGCAACGTTCTGGGTGTGCTGTAGCGGAGCTCCGTAACCGTGGGTGTCTGATCCAGGTCAGGGGTGGGTGGTTCTGGAATGAAGGGAGCTCTTCTTATGTAGAAAGGAAGAGGCTGCAGCCTGGTTATGTTTCCTTAGCTCCTTTCTCTGCCCGCCTGGGAAATAGGATCAAAAAATAAAGATAAAGCTGGAAAAATTAACCGCAAGTGGTTCTGATTTGAAGACGGCCTGGTTGCCGTGGGGGGGTAAGAGCTGCAGGAGGACGTGGGGACGCTCAGTGGATGTCAAGAGCTTACACAAGTGACTGCAGTGCTGTGTTTTAAACAGTAATTTTAAATGCCTCAGTGGGGAAAAAAAAATCCGACAAACCAAACCAACAAACTATGATGCTGCGTTTAAAAACTGTAACGCTGCAAAACACCCAACAGCCTGGAGCACGCTCCAGAGTGCTTGTGGTGCAACCGGGCAAAGCAGAGAGCCCGTTAGAGGAGAAGCGCGTGCCGTAGTCCCGCCAGCTGAGCCAGAGCGCGGGTCTGCGCGGGTCTCTGCCGGGTTGGACGCTCTCCCAGGGGTCGTTAGCGGCGGCAGCGTGATCGCTTCCGAGCGCGGCACCCTTGGCTCGGGTGGGACCCGCCGCCCAACAGCAACCTCCGATGGAAACAGCCAAGCCTTTCCTAACCGCTCAGGGCGTCCTTTGTTCTGAGCGTGAAAGCACCTGCTGTTGCTTCAGACGGTCCCGCGGTGCCTTCGGGGTGACTCCTGCACGTTACCGGGGTTCACTGGGTTTGGAAGGAAAACTCCTTTCACGGGGTTTCTTTCCAGCGAGGTGTTTCAAAGGGAAGGAGAAGGCGATTTTGTGCCGCTCTGCGCTGGGTCTGGCAGCGTTGCTGTTGGGGAACTGGGGTACGGCCGGAAGCAACATCTCCTGCGGAGACCCTTCTGGCACCGAATGGAGGCACGTTAATGGGTCTGACAATTAAACAGAGGCAGTAAGTGAGGAAAAAGGCCTAGAATGAAAACAAGGTGCCATTAAAGACACAACCGCAGGTGTCCCGCCGAGGGGAAGGCCTGCCAGGCTCAGTGCCTCCCAGGGGTGGCCTGGGCCATAAATGTTGATATAATATTTGTACGCTGAGGGTGACGAGAGCCTGGCCCGGGCTGCCCAGAGAGGTGGTCGCTGCCCTGTCCCTGGAAACGCTCCAGGGGAGGTTGGCCGGGGCTCTGCGCAGCCTGCTCTGGGTGCAGATGGCCCTGCTCCCTGCAGGGGGGTCGGACCAGATGACCTTTAAAGGCCCCTTCACCCCAAAACCACTCTGTGGTTTCTACACAGGGGGGAAAAAAAAAAAATAAATAAAAGAGGGTTCCTGGAGCTGAGGGGAGATTTTTGCCCTGTTGGCAATGTGCCCACACGTGTCTGCGTGCCCACACAGCTCACGGCCACACGCGTGTGAAGTCCCCCGCGAGCTGCTGCTGGCAGTGGAATTCCTGCTGCAGCCTGGCGTCCGTGCCAGCCAATGCAGGCGGCCTTCAACCCCCTGCCAGCCGGGCCCGCTCCGACGGTTTCCGGCACATCTGTTATTTTCCGCCTCAACCCCCGTGGAAGATTCTGCCCCGCGGCCGTAATCCCTGCCGCGGGGTTATATTTCTGGCAGCTGCACACGCGGTCAGATGAGCAGCGTCGTGCCCTGGCAGACGTGGGCAGGAACTCCCACGCAATGAATGAGTTCAGAGTTGGGGACGGTTGGGGCTCTGACGTTGTTGTGCGCAGGGCAATGGGAAGAACATGCTTCATTATAGGGGACTTCAAAATTAAGAGAGAAAGTTGAGAGAGAAAGAGAGAAAGAGAGAAAGAGAGAAGGCAGCCAACAGAGAAGGCAATTAAAGTTTCTAAGCATTAGAGATAATTTTCTAAGGAGAAAAAAAAAAAGTACACAGCACAGAGAACTATTTCACACCCAAGCTCGGCACTAAGCTGCGAGCTGGTGGGTCTGCCTACCTTCACGGCCGCTGCGTTGCGTGTGAGGAGCCCGAGGATGGATCTACAGCTGCTTTGCACCTTCCTGCTCCTAATGCCAGGGAACGTGAAGCACGGTGTGGCCTAGGGGGAAATATTTGTAAGAAAACTTATTAGTTCTTAGTCAAAGCTAAAACCAAACAAGACCGGTTTTCAATTTTTAGGAGAGAAATTTTAATTAGGAGAGAAACATCTGGAACAGGAGGAGGCTTGAGAGCACGAGCAAGGGTGGGGAGAGGCCCTGCAGTGGAAAGGAGCAGGTTGCTGTGTCCCAGCAGCGTGGGTCGGGTGTGCACAGTGTCCCCAGGGCACCTCCCCAGCCTGGGAAGCAGCGGTGCTGGCAGCTGGTTGCTGCCGATGCCCCGCGAATCCCTCCTTAGGGCATCTCTGTGCAGCAGCTGAGCAAAGCGAAGCTGAGCTCGAACGCTGGTTTGCAATGTCAGGCAGACATAGACCCAGAGAACGAGCCCTCTCCTGTTCATCTTTCCTTCCATTTTATCTCAGATCCATCCAGCTTTTTATATAATATGCGGACTCTTAATTTAGGATCCCGTTAAGGTGATGAACTAGTCTGAGAAGCTGATTCAGTTAGGACCTGTGCCAAAAGAGAAACGCGTTTCCCATTTGAATCATCCTGGCAGGAAAGGCAGAAGGACGTTAAATTCAATACGGATCCCTAATAACCTGACGCAGAGGAAGAAAAAAACCCCAGCTGTGTTGTTGGAAAGAAAGTGCGTTTTATTAACGTGCCTTAAGATGCAACATTTCATACAGCAGAAATACACCCCTGTACCCTACGTAAGGAAAACGTGGTGGAAACAAAGGGATGAAGAGACATTCATTCAGAAATAAAACGGAAATCGTCCCTCAGCATTTTTTCCACACCTCCCTGGTTCCTCTGATGTTTTCGGCTCTGTGAAGTTTCAGCCTGCAAATGTCACCTCAATTTATCAGCCTTCAAAAGGCTGCTCTTGTTTCAGCAGCAGCATCTGCTGCTCCTCGCCGGGTGAGTGGCCCACTGAGCTGCCCCAGTTTTTTCATGTTCAAAATGGGAATATCTTTGTCTTGCAAGGTGCTGCGAGCATGGTAATTATGCGTCATTAATATCTGCACAGCTCTTTAAAAATCTTGAGAAGGGGCGTGCTGTGTAAATACAGTTAATTATAGCTCAGTAACTCCTCTTTGCAGAGAGCTGGGCTGGATGAAGCTCTGGCCCCAGTCACAGCTTCTGAACTTCAGAGATGGCCAAGCGTTTTTCCCCCAGAAATTCAAATCCCCAATCCATCAAAGCTGAAACACAGGGCTCTGAGAGAAAAGCATCTCACATTGTTTATGCTCCACCAAAAGCAGAGATGACAAAAAGCTGTGATAGGATGTGCAGCCCTGCGTTGCCTCTGGCTTGTACCTCTAGTGTATTTATCGAGTGCTTCATCCAGTTACAACTTTCTGTGCGAACTGCAGGCAGGCTTTCAAAGACTGGCTCTAAGCAACCAGCCCAGGATCAGACAGAAAAATCTATGGGGAAACTGAGATAAAAATCCAGATTTCTTGACTCCTACGATTTGGCAGGATTGGGCAGAAAATCCAGCAAGCAGACTCAAGATCTGAGGACCTCTGAGTCCTGGACTTTGGTTCCAAGACCTCTGTCCCTTCATGGCTTATTCTTCAGCCATATGGTTAAGCCCTGCAGAGCAGGGAACTCCTTGCACGGGTGGATTTGCCCGGATTTGACGGGATGCAATCATCTGCTCAGATTGCCAGGACCTTGTTGCTAAGCAGAGAGTCGCAGGTTGGCCAGTTTGTCTCAGGACCAGCTGAAGAATTGCTCTGATCCCCGGCCACGTAGCCCCGCATGCGCTCCGCGGCCTGGCCTGGCTGCATTGGAAATGTGCCACGTTGCTTGCAGGAAGCCTCTCTAAAGTTTATATATAGAAATAAATCAAGTGGCTGCAAAGCCCGGGCAGACAGCGTAATGCCGGTGGAGGAAGGAGGCTCCCAGCAGTGCCGACAGCGACAGCAGCAGCAGCACCTCCTGCCAGCTCTAGGTTCTTCTCCTCCTTTCTGTGTTGTCTGGGGACAGAGAGAGGGACCAGGTAAGAGGACGAGTGGAAACTGGTGTGTGCTTGGTGGAGGGGCCGTGGGTACTTTAAAAGGCCCATAGTAATTAGAGATGAGCGCAGGAAGACGCTAAGGAGAGGTTAGGGCAAGGCTGATCCTGTCCCATGTCTGTCTCAGAAGGTCTGCCTCCTACCCCGTGCTTCTGTGGTCCTGGGTGTGCTCTCCAGGCTCTACGAGGAGCAAGACAGAGATTTTCTAGGGCGTTAGAGACACTACATCCCCCAGCTTTTCCTGGCTCTTTGCTTTTAAGGTGCCTCTCTATTTTCTTTTGCTTTGTTTTCTTTTGCTTGCTTTGTTTTTTAAAGAGCACAGATTAGAAGGACAGGAGGGAGCAGCAAGCTGCAGAGCTGGAAGCAGAAAAGTTTAATCGCCTCTCCTGTGTCACCGCACACGGATGTTGTTTCTCTTTGCCGTGCATCTGCGGTATCAACACGCACAGCTGGCGAGGTTTCGGTTCCGGTAATGCCGGTCTACATCCAGGCACCCTCCACCCCATGAAGCCAAAAGAGTTACTATCAGCTCAGTGGGGCTGAGATGAGAATACAGGATTAGCTTCCCGTTCAGCCGATGGGGAAGGAGGCCATGCTGGAGCGGCTGGCTCTCCCTGCAAGTTGTCACACAGCTCCCGCTCTCAACAGCGGTGTGCTGGGGGTGAGACAAGGAAAAGTTACTGTAGAATCGTTCCCAGAGCCTGGCGCGGAGCGGGGACCAGCAGCCAGGATGAAATTCAACCAAAATGGTAAAAGCTGAAGGTTGATGCGATCCCTCCTCATTCCAAAAAGGCAGATTTTAAAAATCAGAACCAAATGTACGTAAGCGTGTGTGTATATGGAGAGGCTTCTCTCTTGATCCTTATTTAGTGCCTTTGCTATCAGACATCCTGTTGGAGAAGCATCAGTTAAGATACTCGAGGCCTAATTTCTGCTCAGCGACAGCAGCCAAGCCAGCATTCCTCCCGCAGGGCTGTTCTTCAGCACTGCCTTTGGTCCCCTTCGCTGCATCTTACCAACAGCCTCTAAGCTAATTAGCAGTCATCAGATGAAATCTTATTTTTAACAAACTTCTCCCTGCGTGGGAGAGGGAGGGGAAAGTTCAGTGAATGGCAGGAAAAGTCAGTGTCAGGGAGTGACGACAGGTCCTTTTATCGTGCTCTGAAAAACAGCAACATTACCAAGGATTTATTTACAGAAGCTGGGAGAAATAAGGGAGATGCTGTCAGCTCCTTAAGGCAGAGCCTGGTTTTAGTTATTGTTTTTCCTTTGTTTGCACAACACTTAGACCAGTGGGGTTCCTGGTACAAGAGGAAGCCTCCTGCTGCAGAACATCTGATGACAAATGCTGAAACTGAGGCTCAGACATCTATTGAGGAGCAGAACTGGAGAGAGCAGGTCAGGATCCAGGAGCCGCCTAATCCAGCCCGACATCTGGGACTTGGAGGAGCAGAAGGTGGGAGCAGGCTGCCGTCAGCTGCACTCCTCTGCTCGTGGAGGGGGGCACGACACAGGGCCCCTTCTCGTGCTGCGCTGCAACGTGGCTTAGCACTAACGAAATGGTGCTGAGCAGAGCGTGGTCAGCCGTGTGTGCGGGGCTGCATTGCCTTAGTGCTCGTGTGCTTCATGGCAGGATGCTCAGGAGCATCGCTGTTTGGGTTTAGTGTGAGAGAGCATCATCTGCTAAGAGATCTGCCAGGCCCTGCTCTGGAAGTGAGTGCAGGCAGCTGCCTGCAGCAGCCAGAAGGGTTTTGCATCCCTGATATTGTACATTGCCCAGAAAGCTAATTTAGCGCAAGCTGCCCTTATCTCATCCATTAAATGTGCAAGTGAATTGACCTACTCCCTGAACGTAAAACATTGCTACAATTGCTGCCTGGGAGAAGGCATCATCCCCTTACTCAGCTCCCTTATCTCCACTTTACCAACCAGACTCTTAGAAAATCCATTATTTTTCAGCATTAATTCATGAGATGGCTGTTGGCCAGAATTCTGTGATTGTACAAACAAGGACAAAAGCGCTTCCCACCTTTCTATTATATCATGGGCCTTTCCCAGGAACCGGGTGAGTAAAAGGTTCTCATTTCAATCAGAAAGGGTGTGATTAAGGCCCACAACAGTATTCAAAAAGCTCTTCAACTAGGCAGCTAAAGTTATAAAATCAGTCCACAAAGGAAAAAGGGACATTGTGAATAGCCTGGAAATAAGAGGAGGAGAACAAACATTTTTTTCTAGGGCTAAAGAAGACCTGTGACATCAGCATTTTGATTTGTTTTTTAAGGCTTTTACAAAAAAATGACAACAGCTCAAAAATAATCTAGTTTTAAGTAAGTAATCACTGACAGGTTTATATGTGTATGCCCAGGCTCTGCCTACTGTATCCTGTCAAAGATCACCAGGAAAAAGGGCAGTGACCTCTACGTTCAGGAAGCAAAATACACCCACAGAACCCTGTCGGTTTGGTCAGACCCGCTGGATGTGCTGTAGCTATTACCACACATTAGCTCTCACCACGTACATTTACACACAAGCCACGATTGCTTCATTTCAGGTCAGTGATAAAGCAGCTCTGGAGAAGCGGATTCGTAGTGGGAGATGTACCCTTGGGCCAACGAATCGTTATCAGCATCAAGAAACCCACTGCAATGTGACTTGACAGTTGTGCGGTACTAGGTTGATGCTGTCTTTACTCTGGACTTTTAAAACCTGGCCTACATTGATTTATTTTTGTTTTCTCTGAGTAATTTCCCATCATTGCCAGCACAGGGGGTCATGTCCACGGCAGACAGAGGCAGAGACGAGTCACCGCAGTTGCCAGTAGCTGATCAGTACCATCTCCTCAGCGAGCTGATGTCCAACTCCCCCAGCAACACAGGCAAACAGGTGGGCAGTTCAAATCCTGGCTGTACCGAAGACTCAAGTCAAGCATGTAAGAAAATCCTAGGCTAAATGACTGCAGGAGGTCCAGAAAGTCCTCCACCAACTGCGCTCTGTGCTTTCTAATCCTCCTCTACTCGGGTGAGTCCCATCACCTCGCACACGGCTAACCCGCTGCTGCCAGAGCCCTCCATTGCCTCCTGATAACACACAGTGCCCACGTGAAGAGCTTTAAACCTTGTTGGACAAGGAATGGGCCAAATACAGGATTCCTTTTGCTGATGGGATATTCAAGGCATGGAAATATTAAGTAACCTGCCAGAGCAGACTGGCGAGCTGAGCTACACTGCCCGAGGGTCTGCCTAACACTTTCAGGGAGATGATCTCTATTCCCATGGAACAGGACACACTGTTAGCTAGGGAAGCACAGGTGCCTGCAACCTGGCTTGCAAAGAAAAGGGCTTTAAATGACCCAGAAACAGCACAAAGATCTGAGCTTGCTTTATGAACCTAAACCACGTACTTGCCAGTAAGTGTAGCATTCCACCTCTGTACAACTCAGCTGTTCCGTGGTCTCTAGGTGAGGAAAAATGAAGGGATTTTATTTTATCTTCCCTGATGGTGACTGGTAATGACCTGCAAATTGGTGTCATGTGTGGCTTTTTTTCTTTTCTTTTTTTTTTTTTTTTTTTGCAGGCTGTAAAACAATTAGGCCTGTTCCCCAGTTATAGTTTTGCTCCTTGCATCTGGGAGGGTTTTTGTGCTTGCTGCTGGGAAGCTCAGTGTATCTGGGAGTTGTAAAGATGTCTGTGGTTTTATTGCTAGATTTTTACAAACCTCAGGTTTGTATTTTTATTATGATTGCTGCTGTGAGGAGGTTTTAAAAAATACTGTGTTTCTCTTTGAGATTGCATTTCACTCTGTTGATCTTTCTCCTGACATTTCAGGAAGTTAGGGGATACTGGCAAAACATGCAGAGTAAGCAAAGGAGATCTCCTTCACCCCAAACCCTCCCTCTGCCAAACTGGGGAGGCACTAGCTGTTTTCATTTATTAAATTAACATGGACTTGGGCTGGTGTGAAGCAGTGTCTGAGCAGAGTGGGGCATGCTGTGATGTTAACAGCCCAAGACAGTGCCATTTTCCCTCTCCTATCAGAGCTGCTGAATCTTTTCCCAGCCCTCCTTTTTCCTCATCCAAACCTTATATAAATACCCCATTCTTGGGGTGCTGGGCAAATTTCACAGGTATTTAACTGTCACTGTTACAAACCGGTTTTCAGAGAGGCAGGACTGTGTTTCAGATTGATTAAGCCAATGATAGGCAAAGAGGAAACGTCTCCCTTCCCTCTGTTACCTGAGGCTAATGGTGAGGTTGAGATGTAGTGATGCACTGGCACCTGGCTGCTGTAGGGCTGTTTCAGTTCTCTGTTGTTACTAGTCGGGGGAACTCTAAAACCTCATCCTCTTGCCTTGATGATACAGAATTGGTTTCCATCAGCGTGTTGAAAAGACCAAAAAAGGCACGTAGGAACCTGCAGACATGAAACTTGTGGTCAGTCTCGGTTCATATCTTTTTATGGTGTTCTCTTTCAAAGGACTCCAAAGAACCTGGCAACTATTAAGGAGCTGGTGATAGAGCTGTAAATTACACGTCAGTGTCCTGAAAAGAGCCAGTTTCAGTATCTGGAAAGAAGAAAGCTAAAGCCTATGTACTGTGTGAGCTGTTGCAAACACTGAGACCTGCTGATCAATAGGATTAGGATGGGAACATCTTAGTATAAAATAATTTTAGATGCTGGGAGTTATCCTGTATTATTTATTATCAGAGATGGTTCAATCCAGTAATGGCAGTGCTGTAGTCACTGAGTCTCAGCCTTAAATAAAGTATTCATGGGTACCATTAAAATGCTGTTGCTCACGTCCTCAACAGATTTTGCAGGGATGACCTCTGAGATAACACTGGGATGACAGGCTGCTTGACCAATTGGCTGGAGCCTTTGCAGAGGTTCAGGGAACTGGTTTTCCTTCTGATCTTATCTGTTCTGTGACCTTGAGCAAGGCCATTCCCTCCTGTTTGTAAACCTCCTGCCTGGCAGGGACTGGCTCTGGCTGTACAAGTTTGCAGTGCCTGGAACAATGGGACTGAGATGTCGGTAGAGGCTTCTTGGCAGCAGATAGTCACCAACCTGAGTCATCAGGTTCACGTAAACACAAAGCTGCTCCATCAGATACAGTCTGTGCCCCAGCCACCCCTTCTCTGGGCCTTGCTGTAAAGCCCCTGCTGACAGCAGATCTGTCCCTGGTGCAGGGTCCTCCCTGGGCCTCCACATGCCTGGGGTATGAAGAGAACCAGGCTCTGGGGAACCTTTCTGAATAAAACTAGAGGAGATACAAGGCTTTGTGTTTTGTTTTGTGTTTTTCCATATGGGGTATAGTGGTTTGGCATCTGTCAGGCAAACAGATTAAGAACAGATGGGGAAAGATGTGAAACCCCATTGATCTCTGAAGGATTATTTCGGAAACACAGAGAACAAACGCAAGCTGGATTCTGGCCCCTGCTCGTACGTCCTTTCTGCAGGCACTGCCCAAAATGTGCTTCATGTTGATGAAGAGTTCCTCTGCTACCGTGCCTTAGGCACTCCTGACCTCCTGCCCCTCTTGTGCAGTTGCCCCCCTTGAGCCTCCCCCATCTCTTGCCTTACCCAGGCTGTACCTGAGGACTCAGCTGGGGTTCCCCGCCCAGCAATGGGGCTGTGAGGGAGGAGGGCTGCACCCTGGAAGGCACAGAGACCCTGACCCCCTTCCTTTGTCCACGCTGCAAGCAGCCAGCTTGTAGCTCCGTTTCATGGTTGGTTCATCGTCCATCTTCAAAACAAAGTCATTTCCCAAACTCCGGTGAGCACGGCCCTGCTCCACTGCTGTCCCCAGGCAGGGTGTCACCACCTGCATTTTCTGCTTGCAGCCAGCAGAGGACACTTGCTTTCTTTGCAAAGAGTTTGCCCTTCACTGGGATGCAACAAAGCAAAAGAGGAAAAGATTCAGGGCTTGGCCACACGTGGGCACTGGAACAGCAAGAGATGGGCCTGTCCCAGGCTGCTTTCTAGCCCCAGGGCTCTGCTGATGCCTTTATCGTTAGCTTTTGATGAGAAGTTTGTGATGTGGCTGCAACACGCTGCAAAGCATCCAGTGCAAAGCATCCAGGCTGGCTGCACTGGGGTCCCTGGATGGGTCCAGCCTGGCTGCGTTAGGGTCCCTGGGTCCAGGCTGGCTATGCTGTGGTCCCTGGACGGGTTCAGGCTGGCTGCACTGGGGTCCCTCGCTGGGTTTTGTAAGGCCCAGATGTGGTATTACCAGGCTTTGCTTTGGAGCATATGACTCTCCATGGGTGGCAGGAGGATGTGTGGGTTGATTTGGCGTCATGGGTGATGGTAGCAACATAGATCTCAGTGCAAAACGCAAAACCTTGGCAAACATTAAGTTATCGAGCTTGAACAGAGCTCTCTGATGCAAGGCTGTGCAAGCAAATGAGCTTCAATCTGGATCAGATATTTAACTGCAGACATGGCACATTTGAGATTCAGATAGTGCTCAAGAGAGCATATTGAAGCCAAGCCAGCACTAATCCCTGACCTCCACAGCCTGTTTGGCTGCTCTGACAACCTGGAGGAACATTAAAGTTCCCCCAGTACTTGGCTGTGTGGCCCTGGGGGGTCTGAGCCATGCAGAACAAGCCAGGGTTGGAGCCCACAGCCCCTCTGTTGCTAACACGGAGGTTGTGAGCAGTTCTGGGGCAGTGGATCAGCAGGGTGAGAGGCACCCTGGGCTTGGACACCCAGTGCAGCTTGGCCCTTTTTGAGGGAGCCTCTGCCACATGTGACCCCCAACCCTGTGCCAATCTCTATCCTGCAAGGGTTGAATGCAGGACAGCAAAGCAAGGCCCTCATCCTGCAAATGGCCAAGGCTATAAACTGCCCCTTCCTTCAGGGGCTGGACTTGCCTGTGCTATTAAGCAAAGACACGGGTGCCTGCAGGGCAAGATCTGATTGTACTGGGTTTCCCACTGACCTCTCAATGTGCTTTTCTCTTTCAGACCAGCCCTGGCTGTCAGCATTTGCAGGGCATGCCTCTGGGGAGAAGGGCACCTGAAAAGGCTGGATTTGTTTACACAAATATTTTTTAAGCTAATTTTTTTTTGTTTCTTTTCTTTTTTTTTTAAATCAAGGGTTGCTACTGGCTTTCCCCACCTCATGTGGAACATCCACATGTTTTCCTTCCAGTGATTTATGGGAAGGGAACCAACAAAAGGTGAAAGAATAAAAGTTAAACCTCTGTGAAGAGCCCAAGAAGCGTGCAGGCCACTTTTGAAAAGGCTACACCTACACATCACTATATAAAATCATCACAGTTACATCTAACCAGTAAGCACTTCCCTCTTTAAACCATCTTGAGGGAGCTGGGGACATGCACAGAGAAAATGGAGTCAGCACAGGTTAAAGCTATGTACACCGTGCCTGCCACATCTGTGCTTCAAGAAATAAATGCATACCTGAGGTCCTGAATGGTGCAGTGGGAGATGCCCATGGTGCCCAGATGAGTCTGGCTTTTGGTCACTGTGCCATGTCTTCCCCTTCTGACTGTCCTCTCTGTTAAAGGGAAATATAGATTATAATCCTGGCCCACAAGGGAAATCTTCATCTTAAATAAGCCATTGAGCATGATACCTGGAACTGTAAAAGTGACACAGACAAGTGTGCAGAAAAACATAGGGAAGATGTGGAGAAAGTGCTTCTGCCTTTCACCCACCACAAATGAGCCTCAATACAGCTCTCCTGAGGAATAAATGAAAAACATGGAGCCTTCCAGGCATGGAAGCAGCACTCTGTGGGCTGTGTGGTGCTGGAGCTGAGTCTGAACATAACCTGTGGACTCTTCACCTCACCTGGGGCTCCTGTGTCCATTCCAGCTCCTGCTAACGCTGCAGGAACGACCGGAGCTACAAGCCACCAAGCTTCTTCACCTCCCATTGATCCCAGGCTGCCTGTAACTGGGACCAGCTGTAGGAGAGGACCCAGGAGGTCCCACCCAGCTCTACAGTCAAAACTGCCTCCATCCCAGAACCAGCACGAGCCAAATCTCTGGCGCAACAACTTGAAGGATACATTTCCATCCCTGTGGAGCCAGCGCCTGTGGTAGCTGGAGTGCCCGGCTAACGAGCGGAAAGATGAGATACAGCAGACATGCAGGCAGACCTTGGGTCCATAACATAGGCCAGACCCAGCTCTGGCCATAAAAGTCCCACGTTAGGCTTTAAAGATTGTTAGCTGTAATTAAGCAGCTTTCTGGTCCCTTTCTGGTCACATCAGCTCGATGTAACAATCCCTCCCAGCCCATTAACAGGAAGAGTTGGCAAGCCTACGTTTGATGACTGTCTCAACAATATGAAAAGGTGGTGATTTGCTGGCGATGTGTAAAAACAGGCAACAAATCAGCTGGCAACGTGCACTGTACTGAAATTAAATCAAAGCAAAAGGCAGATGACTTTGAATGGGCTCCAAAGGTCACGGAGAAACAAACAAAAACTGATAAAGTTCACAGGAAAACAGAGCAAGCAGAAGGAGCACCGCATCTTCTTGGCACCGGGAGCTGTTGGCATCTGACTGGCAACAAATGTATTTCTGAGTTAAAAAAACAAATTTATCTGGAGGAAGACTGGAGGCGTAAAAGAAAATTAACTGGTGCCTCTAAGCCTGCCTGTTAATAGCAGGGGGGAGAGCGTGCAGAAACCGTGGTGCTAGGAGAGGCTGAGCTGCAGTGGAGCTTGGGTGCCACGGGCACGGTGACACTGGAGGCATGCTCCAGTGGTGGCTGTCCTCCATGGTGGGTGCAATGGGCTGCAGCTGCAGGACTGGCACTGTGCCCCATCAGTGCTTCACGCTGTCCCAGCTATTCACCAGTCATGGGAAAGGACCTGCTTCGCACCACAGAGCCTGCTGGAGAGGTTGGCTGTTGTGTAAGGGATTAACGCAGGAGAAACTTGGAGGAGCTTGGAGGCCAATGGTCCTTATGTGAGGCAAGATACAACCATTAATAAAAAAGAAGCAAAGAAAGAGCCTTTGGATGGAACACACAAGTTTTCATCTCTTGGCAGCTGAGTTGGTACAGCATTTAATTATCTCTGCAGCTTGGGGCTGACAGCTAATGCTTTTCAGACACCTAACAGGGATAAATAGGCAGAAAAAGTGCAAGTATTCCCTTCTGGCTTGGCCTTTAGCAAGGGCAGAATCCACCCCTGCAGTACCCCCTACGCATTTTCCTACTACTGCATTAGGAAGCAGCTGTAGTAGGCTTGGAGCAACCAAGCCCAGAGAAATGAGAAACGCATAAAGGAATGGTTTACACCAGCTCCTCCCAGTGCTGTGACATGAAGGGTTCACACCAGTGTGTGGGTCACAAGCTCCCATCAGCCCCTTAGGGGCTCTTGTGGGCACCAGCTTCCTGCAACCAGCAATCCTCAACCTGGACATCAGAAATACATAAAAACCAAGAGCTTCTGCTTGCCCCCAGATAATGGCACCAGGCTTTTGGGACCTTCCTCCGAGCCCCTGCATGTCCCCTGCCTTGGGGTTGCTGGGGATACAGAAGCTTGATGTGAGGGAGGGATTGTCTCAGTGCTGTCTGCTTTGGGTGGAGGAGTGGGTGGTGGGTGATGCCACTTCCAATCCCTAACAGGAATCTGGATGCGTCTCTGCTGGGAAATTGCAAAATAGTACATTGTGCTAATTAATGCCAAACTGGAAGGCTTTGAATATACATCATCAGAATAACCCTCAGCGACCACTAGATGCCTTCCATCCACGAGTAGCTCATCAAGAGCATTTATATTTATTACGTGGCAATGGAAAGAGATCTCAAGAGGAAACTGCCCAGTGCAACCATAACGCTGAGTTAGGATTAAATTGTCTAAAGGTGCACAGGCTGAAACACCGCTCCGTTCATTCATGCTCTGCGAGTGCTATTTTCACCACTGGCAGCTCCTGCTGCACTAACTAAAATACTTCTGATCCAGTCCAATGAGGTTGGTTTTTTTTTTTTCCAGGTTTGCTTCTCCACAGTCAAACCACAGACCGTGCTATATGGAAAGCTCTGAGCCTTGAAAAGTCTAGAGTTACTGGAGGTTGCAGCGGTTGGATTTGATCCTAAAACAATGAAACCAAATGTGAAAAAGACACAGATGGCTGTCGCCTGTGTGCCATTTGGAGGGGGTTTTGGTTCCCAGCCAGCCAGCCCCATGCCACAGTTATGCAAATACAGGCATCAGAGTTCTATGCTGTGGTACAGACATCTCTTACAGACTGAGGCATGGCGGATAAAATAGCCGAGTGGTTTTGAAGAGGGTAAAAAGATCACCACACCAGCTTGAAGGACAGAGGATTTAAGGACACAGGGTGAAACCTTGTCTTCAGTTAAGGCAAAGAAGGTTTTGCTGGGGCTTTTGATGCACCTGCGGGGCATGTAGAAGCCTAAAAGGCTAATGAAGCTTGAAAGCCTTTCTCTGTTGTCCTTGTCCCTGGGGAAGCTGGTGGCTTGTCCTGTCTACATAATGTCACCTCCTTGGGATGCAGGCACTGGGGCGGAGTTCACCCCTCCCGGGCTAACAACTAACGGCAATGAGAGGCAGAAAAGGGAAGAGCCTGGTGAGAAGAGGAATGAGAAGAAGCCATGGGAAAACAGTCACATTGCCTTGACTGAGGGTGCATCACCAAGGTCTAGACCTTGAATTCAGCGTGGTGTAAGGGGGTGTAAACAAAACTACATCCTCTTACTCCAGGGCTAGATTTAACCCCGCGGTGAACTTCAAGAAGAAACAAATGGGTAAGACTGGGCTGCAGTCCTACATTAGAAATGCTATTTTCCAGTGAGACACCAGTAACAGAGCAGATTTTGACCTCTGATAATTAAACTCCTAATCAACCCCTTTTAAAAACGCCCGATGGTTTCCTTCTCCATCTCTTGTGAGGATGGGGAGGCTTAGAAATGTAATACAATTCTGTGGTTGAGTTAAACATCGGGAAGGTTTCAGACTATGTTTTACTAGAACCAGATGAATTTCTAAGCTCAAAATCCAGCATACAGAATGCTGTTTAAGTTTGATCTGGTGACCATCTGTCCTTATGTTTGTAGTATGAGTAGCTAAATGAAATTCTGAAGAAAAAGGGTTATCTTAAATACACACAGGATAAAGCAAATTGAAGAAAGCCCCATTTGCTGTTGCTATGTGAATCTTCTCAGCAAGAGGGGAAGATTAGGTTTGTCTCTGAAATTACATATACTCAAGGCCACTTTTTTTTGACTCTCAGAAGCTGAAACATCAATCTGTAAGTTTTGCCTTAATTGTATTTTGTGAATTTTCCTTTAACTGCACCCTAAACTCAAGCAGACTATAATAGAGTTCTGGTAGTGAGAAATGTTTCACTGCCAAAGCAAGTCAGTATCTTGGAAGGTGTAAACTGGTGCAGCTTGATGCCATTTTTCCACCTCTTCCAACTCACCTTAGGCCAGTAATCACCACAAATTGCTCCCCCTCTCCTTCATCCATCCATCCATCTATCTATCTATCCATCCACTTAGATGGAGCATGCAAAGACAATTGAATTATTAATATATAACATAGCTCAGTAACAAACCAAAGGTCATCAAAGAGCAGAAGTGATGGCTGCCAGACTTTTTTTTCCAATCATAATGGAAATTTGCTGGAGAAAAGAACAGTATGAGAAGTGATGGCATCAGATAATGCCCTCCTTTGAAGAGAGCCAGCAGAAGAGAGACAGACTGAAGAGGGAAGAAGAGAAAGTATTGAGAAAGGCAGAAAAATAGCACCGTGGGGATACAAACACAGAAACAGAGACAGTGCTTGAAAGACTTGCTGACGGAAATGGTTTCTAACATGCAAAGGCACCAACTTCTGGTCCCCAAGCCCCATCTCCTGCCACTGCCGCCTTCGTGTGAAGAACCACAGGGAGTGCAAAGCAAAACCAAATTCAGTCTGTGGCCTTTGCCAGTTTTCCCCAGCTGCCCGAGGGACTTTGCTCTTTGAAACGGAGTGTATCTGTTCTTTAAAAGGAGTTGTTCACATGTCAGCAAGTCGGTCTGTGTACCAAAGGAAAGATGCCGAGGATGGCTGCAGGGCTCGGGCTGGGCTGCAGGACAGCTCTGCAAGAGGAGGCGGCTCAGCAGAAACCACAACAAAACCGACTGGCTGAGAGTTGGGCAGTGCCTTGGCTGTGGGAAGCTCTCTGCTACTAAGGAAGCTGCCTCTTCCTGGCTTTCCCACCGCTCAGCCTGAACCCCACTGCTTGATCTCCTGGTAAAAGGGAAAAGTCTGCAGATGGGATGCTTTTCTGGGGGAAGAGAGAGTCACAAGAGCTCCCTTGAGGGGCGTGAAAGGAGTTTGGCATGAAGAGCCAAGCGGATGTGTTTGAAACTCCCTCTGTATCTGCTTGTCTGCCCTGGTGACTCCCTCCTTCCAAAGGCACGCGCTCCCGCCCACGGCAATACTCCCATTAGGTGCTCAGTTCCGATGGCTGGGAGGGAGGTCAGATGGACAGTACCTGTGCAAATGCATCTGGCTTTGATAAAATCCTGCCATTAGTGTTCAAAGTCTCCAGCTGACACAAGCAAACCCAACCATGAGGCTCCTTTCTACCTCGAACAACCCTAGGAAAAGAGCACATTGTTTGGACGTCACTGGGTGCATCTATGCTTCTCCATGGCCTTTTTCTCTGCAATTTTATTTTTCTTTCTGAAGTTTCAAGAGACGCTTGTTTTTCTTGCTAATTCTTTCCTCCCGGGTGCTGATAGGGATCTCTGTAACATGAGGCCAGCTGGAAGAAATTCAAACTGCTTTCTAAATGTTGTTATGATAGAGTGCGGGGGACGTGTCTTTGAAGCTGCTGAGCTCAAGAGATGTCCCTGATTCAGGAGAAGCAAGAAGCAATTAAGCTCTTTTTTTTTAATTTTGAATAAGATTGGAGCCCCTACCTGTGCAAACACAAGCCACTTGCTGGTCTCACCCCACACTAACCTCTAGAGAAAAGAAGACTTAGGTAAATGTTATTTAGTTGATGTTCCTGCATCCTGGAAGGACAAGGGCCTTGGGCAGAGCTACCTCCTGGTACAAGGGAGATAAACATTCCAGTTCAAGTGGAGGTGTGAAGGTGCTCTGATTTGTGCTTCACATCTCAGATTAAGCCCTCTGTTAAACCTGGAGAAGGAACAAGGAAGCCCTCTCTCTCTCTAAAAAATGGTAAATATCTTGAAGTCACTCATTGAAAGCAGAATCTGCGGCTGGCAAACATGTGATGGAAGCCAAGGCAATAGCCCTGTGGCAGGACACAGGAATTGGGAAGGTTTTCATGAGGGAGATATTGGGGAGACATTTTTTAGTTCCTTTGCTTCTGTTCTTTTTTGCTGCTCTGACCCTGCGCCCATGGGAACAGCCCCCAGGACACCGTGCTGTGGTCAGTCCAGCAGGGGCTCTCCCGTGACTCAGATAAGTCCTGTGTGGGACAGAAAAGAGGTGACGGGCACCATGGCCCTACCTGGCACCATTCCTGTCCTGCCTGCTTCTGCCCTGGTCCCTCTCTGGTGGGTGCTTCTCAGTTGCTATCATTCAAAGTTGATTGAAAAGGGACTGTGGAAAGAGAACAGGGACAAGTCCCACTCCTTGCTCACAGAAGTAGCTCTCCTTACATTCGGTGAGCTGATAATGCTTTATTCTGTCTCCCTGACTGGGTCAAACCCACACTTATTTAAGGGGAAGTTGAAATCCTGGCCTCATTCCTGGAAGCTTCAGGTGTTCAGGCACAAAGCAGGGGCTTGCATTGCCTAAATGCAGCCGTGCCTGCTGGGAGAATGGTTTCATTGCTCCATCTCTTTCTCTGCCAGGGAAAGCTCGTATCTGACTCTCTCGTTCCCAGCCCTTTCTGCACCCTGGGTTGAAAATGCCCATGGAATGGGGCTCCATGAGTCCTGCAGGAGATGATGGTTCCACAAGGCACACATCAGTTATCAGCACCTTGGCAGGGATGAAGAAGGCAGACAAAGAGAGAAGTCCTTGCGGGAAGAGATATCAGCCTATTCAGCCTAATATTTATGTTACTGATTCAGTCTTAGTTCAACTGCAATGGGTGAGGGAGAAAAAACCCAAGAAAATACTTTCCTCAAAGTCAGACTTTCAGAAAAGCCCAGCAGCTTAATAGGTGCTGGCCCAATTTGAAAATCTGGCTTCAGTCGTGGTTATTGAGCCCTTACAAGTTTCTTCTTCAGAGAAGAAGAGATCTGATGGGACTCTGGCATGGTGGGAAGCTGACAAGCTCTCATGAAAGACATTTGTAATGTGTGGGGCCTGGGAAGCAAGAAGAAGAGACAGCCAACAGCCCTGAGGAACTGGAGAGGAAGAAGCTGCACACGGTCCCAAAGAATCCAGGTCTGTTGGGCTTCTCCTCCCTCCCCATCTTCCCTTGGTAGCTCTTTCCCATGCAGCTTCTATAGGCATTTCCTGGGAAGGTTGTACAGCCAAAGTTGCATTAAAAAATTATATAATTTTTTTAAAACCACGCTTCTCAAAGTTAACGGGTGCACATGTGGGGAGCACAGAAGAAGAATACGAAGGCAACTCTCTCTGCACTGACAAAGCATAGGCAAGTTACCAGCCAACTCTAACAGGCTCTACATCAAACCATATAATCTCTTAAAACACGCAGTGGCAAAAGCATCGCACTGCCTGTCTGGAGCCAGCCTCCCCCAGCCTTTCCAGGGCTCTGCTTTCCCCCGTGTGTGAAGCAAAACCCAGAGCAAAGGACAGCAGGTGCCCCTGGTAACCTCCTGGCCTCGGGTGCTGCGATAGTGGTGCTGCTCTCAGCACCCTGGGTTTCCACATCCCTCCTCTCTCCATCCACCTGCCCGCTCTTGCCTTTCCCACGATGCTAGGAGCCTTTTGGAGCTGGAACGGTCTGGTTTACGTGACTGTGTAGCTGTCTTTGTGAAGGGGCCCTGTTTCCTGGCCGAGGGCTCCGAGCACTCCCCTATCTACATCTGCACTGGATGTTACAATTCCCTGCTTCGGGAAGAGGTGGTGTGTGGCCATTTTCCCTCCTCTTCAGCTCTGAGGACACTGGGCAAGAGCCTCTGATGTGGATGTGTCCCCTTTGCCACGCTGCACTGCCTGTGGCAAAGCCCTGGGAAGGGCTCTCCCTTCGCTGGCTCATTTAAGGGTCGACATACAGCTCTGAGGGATAAGGAATCCCTGCCCCATGGGGGGGGGAGGCACTGGGACACTGTCACCAGGGACAGCTAATTGCTATAAATAATGGCAGCTCTACGTAGAGGAATCAGACAAATAGCTTTGGCTCTGCCCCATTTCTCTTGGCTCCAGAGCCAGACAACACTAGGGTGATTTTTGACAAATCTAGTGCCAAGGCAAGGCAGGCAGGTGTGTAAATGAGAAAAACCCCTCTTGGCCATCCAGTCTCCCATGTTCGTCCTGCTTTACACAGGTCAAGCACAGTGAAAGAGGATCTGATGACCATGAGGCCCCCACATAAGAACTGATACCAGCTTGTCTCAAAGGATGCAACTGAGATCTACCAGCTAAGTATTTTGTCACTTTAAACTGCTGACTCAGCCAAGGATGGTCTCGCCCAACTGCAGCACCTGTAATTGATACAGTGCAGAGAACAGGATGACTATCCCCAGATAAGATCCAGGGATGACACTCACGCTGTTCTCCCTGATTGATCTTCTCAAGACGAGTTAAAACATAGAACAGCAGCCCAGGTTAAGATGCCCACAGGCAAATCAAACAGAGGGAACATCCCAGCAAGAACATTAGCAGACGAACATGTCCTAAGAATACCCAGGAACCACCTCCATGTTCTGAGCTATGCTTAGCATTCATCTCCCCCAAAATCACAGCACGCTGAGTGGTCCTCAGCTCCACGTAGGCTGTAACCCCTCCTTCCTGTCCCGGAGCAAGTGAGTGCCAGGCCAGTCTCATTACTCTTAGCTCTGGCAAACCTCGGCATCAGGAACATGGAGCAGCCTCCAGCAAGCTCCAGAGCTGCCACCCTCAAACCCCAAGCACAGAACATGTTTTAGAAGAAAAGCAGTTCGAATGGTGTCAGCTCTGCTTGTGTTTGTTTCTACGGAAAAATTGTTACTTTAATGTGAGTCATGGGAGTAATTAAGGGCTAAATAGCAGCGCTGCAGTTCGTCAACACGCTGGTGCCATTGCAAAAGCAAAGGGAAGTGTGCACATTCCTACGGAGACACGAATCCAGCCAGGGTGCTGGCAAAATAACTGTTCCCATCCTTTGGGCTTTGGCAGTCTGCTCTGGGCTTAGTCAGGCTGGTGTGGATCTGGACTAGCCCTGCTGACGCGATTTACCGGAGAATTAGGGAGGTTGGTTCAATTTAAGTCGGGATGCACAGACAGAGGGACCAGTGCAGGAACCCAGCATCATAAAATAGTGGAAGCTCAGATGGCTGTTGGTGGTTAAACTTGACAGTAAAGGAAAACACACTGCACCTTTGCTGATCTTTCTTTGTTCCAAGTCAGACCTCCCACCACCGAGCCAGCAGTTTGGAAAACGTGCATCAGAACCCCCTTGGTGCTTCTGGACACAGCTCCCTGGCACAAAGGAGCACCATTTGGGCATGGCCATTGAACACAGCTCCAGGCTGCTGGTGCTCAGCAGCCGGTACTGTCCTGCAAGAGATGCTTGCAGCCTCTACTCCTTCTGCCCAGCAAGACGTGGCACCACCAGCCCCCACGGGCAGCCACTTTAGAGGGGGATATGAAGAAAGACTTGCAGAGCAGCTCGTGCCAGGACCGCTCTGTATTTGCACCTGTCCATGTGGAAAGAGCGTTTCTCAGCTGAAATCCATATTGTGGCCCCTTCCCCTTATGTTCCTTTCTCCTTAGTCTTTGCAGATGATTTCAAGCAACGTAGTTTTCCACTTTCTAATAAGCAATTTAAATGCTAAAGGGCAGCTCCTCTGCTGAAGGTAACTGAAGCCAAGGGAGCTGTGACAGTTTATGCCAGCTGAAGCTTTGCCTTTAAGTAAATGTTTTAAACTTTCCACTAAGGAGACTAAAATAAGCCATAGCATGAAACATTAAGAGCAAAGAATGAACTCTGGAAACCAGAGGGATTTGGGAAATGAAATGAGATCCATCTTGCTGGCACATTTTTTTCCCCTTGTCTATTTTTGGAATTTAAAAAATTCCCCCCGATTTGTCTTTTACAGACCAGCCTTTTGTTCAGCAACCAGCACCGAGCAGCCTCCCTTTCCGCACGGAGCAGGTGAGCTTTGGCAAGCCAACGTGCAAAATACAGAGCTGGAAACTATTAATATCTTTTACTGCTGGAGTAGGGCAGGCTTGGGGCAGGTGCTGTTTGTTTTCTTTAACAGGCTTTTCAGCTACGCAACTCGCAACCAAACACGAGCCGAACAAGGAGATTTCTAGTTGGTGAGCGAGTTGTGATCGACCCGACTCTTCTCCAGAACACCGCGGTGCCTGCCACGGCCAAGGGGGTTTTGGGGGGAATTACAGCACAGGTCTGACCGTGGGGCTGCACTGGGTGGGTTTACACGGCCAAGTATAAATGGGAGGCAGCCTGGTTCTGCTCATTGGACTCCAGACAGACTCAGGAAACCTGGGCTCTGACTTCTGGCTGTGGTATTAACTTTCGAGGGGACGTCAGCGTGTCACTTAAAGCCCATTCTCCAGTTGGCTTGCAGTCTATGTTTTCCGCTGACTTTAAATGGAGCAGGGGATCTCTGTTGCCTGTGAAAATTAAGCCTCCGAACACTTCACTCTCCCCACGTTTAAAATGAGGAGGAGAATGTTTTGAGATCAGTGGATAAGAACACCTGTGAGCACTAATATCTGTGCACCCTGCCAAAATACTGGGAGATTAAGCAAATATTTTGAAGGGCTGTGAGATCTTATGAGGCAGGTATGAGGCTGTTTAGTATATCCAGGATATATTTTTCTCCCTCCTTTTATTTTTTACCACGAACAGGAGATCTCAGGCAGAGGGAAGGACGAAGGGACGCGGCCTTTTTTGTTTTGATTTCAGCCACACTGCTTTGCTTTGTGAAAACTAAACCAAGAGCACGTGTGCTACCCCTGACTGAGACTCAGCGGAGGGACTCTGAACTGAAGACAAAGAGCACATCTAACAGCATCCTAAAATTTGGCCAGAATATCACCAAAGACGACACAGATGAAAAAGAAAATAATTTTGGGAATGCTTTGTCTGGCTTCACAGGCTACAACTCCAAGCAGGACGTCATGAAGGTGATGAGGGTTCAGAAAAGATTTGTTCTGTAGTGGGAGACTCCATCCACTCAGTTTGGGGCAGCACATTGTAAGAAGAGAATGGACTAACTGGAGGCTGTGCAAAGAGAATAAAATGAATGACGAAGAAGTTTTGAAAACACGACCTGTAAGGAAAGGTGGAAGGAAGTGAATTTGTGTAGTCTAGAAGAGAGAAGAATGAGGGGGACATAATAATGATTTCCCAATATTTGCAAAGGAGATAGCAACTGTTCTCCAGAACCGTGGGAAGGGCAAGAAGAAATCTGCTTAATTTATAGCAAGGAAGTTTTAGACAGGACTACAGGAAAAGCCAAGTAAATAGAAAACTCTGGGATGGGCTACACAGGGTAATGGGAAATGTCCATCACGGGAAGTTTTTAACAACAGACTGTAACAATTCAGATGCAAACACAAGTACTTCACAAAACAAACAATGGTGTTTGTTGATGCAAAGAAACTAGACTGTGCTGAGTGTGGGCAGACAGTTGCTTACACAAAACTGTTTTGAAAGTCACCCAGGTGTGACAGGACTGAATAGCAGTTGATTTATTCCGAATTAAATACATAATAACTGTTGTGGGGGGTAACAAACAGCATTTCTGTCTCCGAAATTGCTTTCAGACCTCATCTCTAAAGGATAACGCGTTTCTTAAATAGCACTAATGACAAAGGAAATCACAAAGAAAGGTGGCTATGGAACTGACCTCAGCAGCAGAGTGCTACAGCACCTGCAAGGCTTTCAAAGCTGGCAGATCACAGTACAGAAATCTAACACATTGTCTGACTCGGGTAAAGCAGCCTTAAGAGAATACACCTTTGTCTATTCTTCCTCTCACCTTCTGTGCCTGAAGAGTAAAAATAGCAACTTTCTCTATATTTTTACGCTACTAATCACCGGCTCGAGTCGGGGTTTGCACAGCTCTGTCTCCTGGCATCGCGGGAAATCGATCCCGCGGCACCGCGCGATGGAGAGGGTTCAAGCGTGTCACCTCGGGTCACCTCGGGTCCCCAGCCACTCTGCTGCAAGGCACAGCCTCCTTCCAGACCCAGCGTGGCAGAGATGCAGCACGTAGCTGGCTGACGGCCAGAGAACCCGTCCGCAGACACTTGGGTGATCCAGGCAATGGAGGCTACTCACTGATCTGCCCAAATCTGCAGGCATCTCCTAGCAAACACCCCAGGCCCAACACCTCAGCTCTCATTAAATGCAAAACATTCTTGCCCAAAGAGCTGAGCCTGCAATCTTGTGAGTGCTGTTGGCACAGTCATTTTGAAATGAGAAGAGGGTTTGCTGGAAGTGCTGTTCTGCTCCAATCCTTCCAGCCTTCTGATGGGAAGAAGCAGCAGCATATTGATGCTGAAAGAAGACAGCAGGTTGCTGATAATATTTGGGTGAAAACCAACACTCAGATTATTCCTCCCCCACTAGTCCTCCAAAATCTCCTCCAGGGCTATTTTTTGAACAGCACCTGGAGAAATTCTCCTAGAGAATGATGGCACAGGCCAAAGAATGAAGCAAAACCACCTACTCAATTTACGGGACAAAGTAGTCTGAAAAGATTGGATGCTCTTAAGATAAGACCTGGTTGTGCGGCACTTGCTGCATAACAAACCTCTCGATAGGAAAAATGATGATAATTCCAATCTTGTCGACACAGCCTTGCTCTCTCCCTGAAGGAAGGACAAGGGCTGTGCACAGCCAGCTGCTCTGTGGGACCAGAGATCTGTTCTAAACCAACGTGAGTCAGGATATTCCCAGGGTGGGATTCACAGTTGCACGACAGCAACACAGCAGCACGGGGCTGGGGGAATTTGATGCAAGCCCTACCCTGCTTAATTCACTGGAGATTGCTTGCTGGAAGGGCTCTCATGTCTGGTCCTTGCTGCAGGGATGCCCTGTCTTAGCTCCTTTGCCATTTTTTCACCTTTTTTTTTCTTTTTTTTGCCCAGGAAACCTCTTGTTAGACAGGACTGAATGTCCTTGAAAGCACCAGTTATAACAAACAACCAGGGGCAGATCTCAGGCGAACGCTGCACGAGTCAGAGGTCACAGCTGGAAGTGGTTTTAGGGGAAATTCAAAATTACTGTCAAAAGCAGTTCTCTCTTATTTTAATTGTAATTGGTTAATCTCATCTTATTTGCCTTGCGGCTATGGCTGTGAAGCTTCGGAAACTCTCAGGGGCCCTCCTCTGCTCTCGGTTACCCTGGGAGCAATTCTGAAGACTTCAGCAAAGTTGCTTTGGATTTATCCCTTGTACCACCGGGACCAGAGGCCGCTGTTTGGAGAAGCCCCTAGCAAGGGAGGGAAGGAACGTGGCAGATGGCTGTTCCCTTTCCAGACAGGAACAGACAAATGGCATATTTACTTTTCACCTTCCTCACGGCTCCTCTGCCGAGTTGCCAATGGCCAGTGTGGGGAGCTAAGGGACAGGATGGTTTTCCACCTATCACTCCCTTCATCCTTTTTGGACCTGGAGGAGGGGAGGGACTGGCAGGGCTACAGCTGGTACAGCTGTTCTGGGAAGGGTGTGGGGGGGACTACGAAGCTAGGATAGCTTCAGGGGAGGATATATGCCATGGGATTTGGGAAGCAAAGTCAGCGGGAGCAGCCTGCTCCTGTAAACATTTAGCGCACCACGCACAGAGCGCCGGGCAAAATTCTCCGGTAAGAGGTTAAAGCTCCATCTGCAGTGCACCCGCAAGTCGAGGGCAGCGTTTGTCCAGTTGGGATCTCATCAAAACACAGAGTGCCCAGTCAACACAGCGCTGAGGATCAGCGCAGCGAGACACCGCTGCGAAACCGGGCGACGCGCTAACGAGCTGCGCTGTGCCTGGGGAAGGGTTTGGAGAAGACCTGATCGAACACGTCGAGCAGCTTGTCCCTTAGCCCCCGTCTCCCCACCCTCTGCTCGGCACACGTGTGCAGTCGCATGGAATTTGCTGCTTGGACTTGCAGGCAAGTCAAAAAGCTGTCGAACAGCGATCGCATCTAACACCAGTCATCATCACCATCGATTGTTCTCCAAATGAAACAGGCCACGTCGCCAAGCAAAATGCTCGGGAAGATATTTTTCCACTGGCCGTGCATCCAAAATAAATACAGGAAAATCTCCTTTTCCAAGCACTCCTCCTGATTGCTTTTCATTTGAATCATTAGTAAACTTAAGATACGCGCCCAATAGCACAAGACTGATGAAAACCCACTTCAACATAGTGCCCCAGGTTTTTTTCAGAGATTAATCTTCTCTGTTACTCTCAGCCTATGAGAAAAACATCCTTCCAGCCTATCCACAGCCAAAACGACGTGCACATCTTCACATGTGCAACCCTTGCTAGATGGATGCTTTTTGCAGCTGGTCATTTCTACCTTGAAGAATGCTTTGGTGGGAGCTTGCCACGGCTTGTAAAACCCCACATTTACTGTTCAGTCTCTGCCTGCCCTAACATGCCAGTTCTGATGAGACCCCATTGCTGTAGCTTCGGGATTTTGCTTCAAGGTAACACCACGCTCCACCCTCGTGACAAAGTCCTGTCCCATACAGAAACCCGAGTTTGCTGCCTTGATGTATAATGAGTAGAGAGGACTGAGGATAATCCCACATCCCCATGAAGGACTCCCTGGGCCTGTGAAGAGCTGGGATCTGCGATCAGGGCAGAAGCACAGGAAGAGGAGAGCGCAGAACAACAGCCATGGCTTCCCCTCCCTACCAAGCTGTGGAGCTGCTGCTCTTACTACCCAGCCCCTCACTCTATTCCTTGGTGTGGCTTCAGGAAGGGTCTTCAAGGCTGGAACTTAGTTTTACCAAGATTTGAATCCAAACCACACACAGCCCGTTAGCTTCAGTGAGTCCCACCCAAATGGCCCAGGTTCACTCAAACCTCAACCCAAGACCCAGCCCAGGCCTTAAACTCTTTGCCTGAATCCCTGCCTGCAGCGGATGCCCTGGAGAACCTGGCTTGCAGTTTGAGACCATAATGAAACTTATGAAACATTCACTCACCGTGGAGATGGCAAATTACAGGCCTCTAGTTCCTGGCTTTTGCGTGCTGGCATTGCCTTTGAATGTGCTAAATGCTGTGGGCAAGAAATGTTCTGGTTTGCAAGAAAGCAGGCTGCCAGCCAACTGCTTTTACTTGGTAGATATTCTAACAGAGCAGTACCCAGCTCTGCACTTGTCCCCATTTCAGCCTGACAAGACAAATCACACAAGAACTGGATGCACTGAGCTATGGTGCAAGCAAGTGGGACTCCCAGGATTTCACCAGGCTCCCTTTCCAGACCTACCTTACCACACACCAGGCCAGTTAAGTACTGGGCAGCCCAGGGCACCTTTTGGAGGTGACTGCACTTAAACAGAAGCCGTTTCTTCCAGCCTGCCCTGACCTGGCCATGCAGTAGAGCCGTGCTGCTTTTTGCTGTTAGTGTGGGAGTGTCACACGTGAAACGTGCCAGAAACTGAAGCTAGGACTGTATGATGGCTTTGAAAATCACTATTTCCAGCATCTCCAGTTGTAATTCTTAATATTATTCACTTTCCCCTGCCTTGGACCGCTTCCTTTGCAAGAACACTTGGCTAATTCCTGACATCCCCTCTGTCTAGCTGCGAAAGCAGCCCATGGCTCAGGGCTCTCCCTCAGCTCGCTGCTGTGCTGGTCCCTGGCATGCTCTCTGCAAGTGGCTTGCAGCTGGTGGCCTGGCAGGCACATGTGCTGCAGTGTCGTGGCCCCAGCAGCACCAAACCAGAGCCCCGTGCCAAAGGGGCTGTGCTGTCCTGAGCTGCTCTGTATGTGCTGGAAGTGCTCAGAGCAAACAGGGCTCCATCCCCTGCGAAGGCAGAGTCACGATAGCTGCCTGAAAATGAAAGCCCTTTCTTCTGGCCATCTAGATGTCTGTCCTGATGAGCAGGCTCTCAGTAACGAGATGCCTGTCACAGATTTGCTTCATGAAGCAAGAATGGCTTGGGAGTGTGCCAAGCCTGTGCCCCAACTCACACTGACCAGCAAAAGCTTTGGAGATCTTTGCCCTCACTTACTCCTCTTCCTCCTTTTCTCCTTATGGTTCTATAGTATAAACTCTCCCTTCAGATGTAGGTCCCCCTGTGAGACAGCCTCTGAGCCACAACTGACATCCATCCCTGATGTTCCTCAACCACACCAGCAAGATGGTTGTCCTCCCCAGAGCTGCTGGTGACTACGGACCTTCAGGGAAGACACTGTACCTAGTATGGCTCTACCTGGCCCTCCTGCTCTGCTGGTACTAGCCTGCAGTGTAAACCAGTGCTCCCAGTCAGGTGCTGCTGTGGCAGTCCCTTGGCCAGCCTAGCACTGTCTTGGGTGAGCCATCCCTGGGCAGGAGGCCTTGGGGTCCATAGTACAAGATGACAGGGACCTGGCAGAGAACCGAGATGCTTTCAGAGAATGGCTACCCCTCAGCAAACCTCCCAGCCCCAAGACTTTCCTCTGCGCAAAAATACCTGACATTTACTAGCGTAGCCTGAATTTTGGGCAAGGCTTGTTTTTCCCCCACTTCTTGCTCCACAGCTTACTGCTGACATTTTAAGAGCAGTGATCCTGATCTCGCATGATAAGCTAAATCCGAACCTCCTGAGGCTGCAGCCCAGAGAGCAAACAGCTCTGTCTTTCACCACTTGGAACCTGGGGCTCTGAAAACAGCCTTCTGGGTGCACAAGAGCTATGCAACAGCCTACCTGAGACTCTTCCCATACCCAGCAGCCACCAGCCAGGCTGAAGGCATTGTTCAGGCCGCTGTCTCACAAGCAGCCCTTCCAGTGATGGATGGTGTGTTTCTGTCAAAAGCTGAGGGAGGAGGTAGGAACCGTGACAGTGACTGTGGTTAGCAGGAACTGGTCATAGCTGCAAAGCAGGAGATGGAGGGAGGAGGGGACTGGAGCTGCATTGTCCTGCTTCGTTAGGGCTGCCACCCTGACAAACTCGAGCTTTGGAAGAAATTCCACTTTGTGTTTTCTTCCTCTTCCCACCCTCAGCTCACCGCATTTCTCACAGAACAAAAGTCCTGTCGCTTGCCCAGCTCTACCACTGCAGCACTAATCCTTTGGCTGTGGCGGTGGATTAAGTCTTGGGTCCTGAGAAAGCTCTTCCAAAGCAAGAGTGAAGATCTTGTGCGTCAGGGTCTAACCCATGTGCAGCTCACAGCTGCCATGGTTGTGAAACTGTGCTTTTTATTTTCTCTCTCTCTTTTTTTTTTTTTTAAAGCAGACCATATGAAGCAAGGAAAGCAGGGCTGTTCTGAGAGACTATTCCTAATGGTCTGAAAATAAACCCAATATTTTTCTTGGCTTGTAGAGGAAAATGGTTACCTTGATTGAAACTTGGTTCTAACACACATTTCAGACAGTAATGAAGACTGCAGATCTGAGACTTGCATAGGCTCTGTTATACAAACCTTCCTAAAGGGTTTTTTGGGTTTTTTTTACCTTCTTCTTTGCCTCCTCTACCCAAAAACTCAGACTGGTATAGCTAAGGACCTCCAACACCTTGTTGGGAAAAGGAGCTTTATCTCAGGTGCTAATCTGAGCCACCTTTTATTCCTTGCCATACTGACAAAAGGTTAATGAAACAGAGCTGGCATTTCGTCAAGGCCAACACTGAAAATTAGGGACAGAGCTGCCATTAAAAATAACCAGATGCATGTGCTTCTACCCCTGACACACCGGTCTTGAAATATCTCCCTCTTGGGCTGTACAGCTTCCAAGGAATAGCAGGAAATTGCAATTGTTACACGGGCCAGAGAATGGATTTAATTTGTACTGTTTTATCCTCCCTGTTGGAAACTATCCTTTCTTTTCTTCCACGCCAGCTAAAAAGAAAAAAAATAATAAATCCAACAAACCCAACACATTTCTCTATAAAGCCTTCCATGCAGTTGGATCCCAGCCTGCCATACAGCATGAGTGCTTCCCCTGTCCAAGGCATGGATCACTTGCCTTCTGCAGGGTTTCTTGCAACACATCCCCATAGGTCATTCCACATTCTAATTTACAGCCATTTAATTAAAGTTAGTTTGAAAGCCACTGGTTGGTTAGTTCAGCTGGCATACAGAGCTGATGCCAGGGGTGTAGGTATGCAGTTGCTACAGAATGGGCTGTTTCCTGTGCTGAGAAAGAGCTGATTAAAGGGGTCGAGTGTGTGCTCTCTGGCCATACCAGGGCAAAGCCATCTGATTACAGTTAGTCTGCAAAAGGGGAATTAAACTGACTTTTGGATGCAGAGGAGGAAAGTAGCTGCAGTACAAGTAAGACATCAAGCCACCCAGCAGTGATGGTCCAAGCAGGGGCTCAGGAGCCCTAGCTGGTTTAGATTAGTTCAGTCCTACTAAGGCTATCTCACTGCATAAGCAAAGTGAAGGCGCTGGGCAAGTTACGAGCGTGCACACGATGGTGATGTTGCTTCAGCTAAAGGGCAATTACTTGTTGAGCAACCATAATTTGATTGCATTTGATCTCCTGAGTGTTCAAGAGAGGTTTGCATGCATCTAAGCCACCTGTATTCCGTCGGTAGGCACAACTCTGGGCTATGGAGGTGGAACCAGTCTTTGGAATGACAGGTTGCTGGCCTGGATAGATGACAAAATGCTGAAGCTTTATCAGGGCTGAGCAACAACTGACAATTTTTTTTTTTTTTAAAAGAGGAATTTTGTAGTCTTGTGACATCACAGTGGGAACATATTTGGCCCTGTGAAGACTGGAAAGATGACTGCAGTGATTGAGTTACGGAGGCTTAATGAATTACTGCTCATCAGCAGAGCTCTGGTAACTGACTCTGCCTGTTGGACACACAAAGTACAACACATTAGCTCAAGGCTAATTTCAAGCACAGTGAGGCATAATGTGGTTACCCAGAGGAGAAGCTGGCCTGCACCAAAAGGCTAAAACCCCTGTGCTTTTGGAAAAGTACCTAGTACTGTTAATTGGCTCCAGCAATTAAGCTTTAACAGGTTATCTGTCTCCAGAGCACAATGATCCCCAAGCTCGTGTGAGGACTGAGGATGGTTCCTAACTCAGAGATGTGCGGTCCTGTTCCAGCCAAGCTCTGAACCCATCTCAACAGCACCGACCCTAGATCTGCACCAGAATCGGTTTGTTACTGACTCAGGAGGGAAGAAGAGTAAGAATGCAGTGAATCATCGACAGCCCAAACCTGGGAGGTCTAAAGGATGCCAGTGAGGAGGACAGCAGCTCTGCAGTCAGGCCATGGGAAAGCACTGGAGCACAGCAGCTCCAGCCCTCAGGTGATCTGACTGGAAGCAGATGAAGGAAGGCTGGTGAGGTCTGGTGAATCACTCCTGTTGGGAGCAGTTCCCTCTTTCAGCAGGCGCTGTAGCCAAGAGCTGAAGTGACTCATGATAGCAGCATCAGCTGATGGTGGGGGTTGGACACAGGATGGCACAGCCCTTATCGATACCCGTCGCGGGGCCAGGCCTCATCAGGTCCAAGAGCAACCCTCGGGGCAGCAGAACTGCAGGCAGGAGCATTCTTGTAGGAGTCACCATTGCCAACGTTGTTGGCTCATTTCTCAACCAGCCTTCCTGCCTATTTCTTCTGCCTCCTAAAGCTTTATTTCCTCTTGCCTAGAAAGGAACAGGAGCTTCAAGAAAACCTGCCTTCAGCCCTAGCCTGTCAATGCAGCATTGAATGAGGGGGGATGTGGAAGGGAGAGGGGAGCAGAGAGCAGGGGTGAGAAGGTGCAGCAAAGGAGGGAGCAGAACTCATGGGGCAGAGGGCAGGCAGGCAGGGGGTCAGGCTGCTGTGCTGGGGTCCGCAGCACTGTCACTCAGGGCTGAAATCAGGCGGCGATGAAGAAAGGAGTGAGAGGATGGGCGGCAAGAGAGAGGAGAGCCGAAGTCTGGCAGCAGGGACGAGCAGGGAGATGGCTGTGGCTACAAGGCAATTAAGCCTGATCAGGCAATCAAGACTGATTAAGCTGTGGCACAGAACTCCCACTCCTCCCAGTGCCACACACACACAGGCTGTGGCTTACAGCTTAGAGGACCACCGTGAGAGGATGCAAGCACAGCTCTGGCTGTTGTTCGTGTGATCTCTCCTGCAGGGCTCCTGGCTCGACACTGCCTGCAGAAAGGCTGAGAAATCTTGGGCACCTTTGTAACGGTCTGGACAAATTTCCAGCGAGATAAAAAGGCCCAGGAAAACCTGGTTGCATGGTAGGTCCACACAAAGAACAGTTAATCCTGGGCTTTGCTACCTGTCACAGTGCATTACACTCCCCTGCAGCTGACCCCCACCGTGGAGCAGAGCCGCGTTCCCCAGCAGCAGGACTGCAGTCAACAGATCTGGGTTTGTGTTCGAGAGAGCTCTTACTAAGACATCAGACAAACAGGGAGCTCTGGGAGGTGGAGCGGAGAGTAGGCAACTGTCAAACCCTTTTATAGCAGGTCCCACAGGAATTCGTTTTCCTCCTATTTTTAAGTTGAGAAAGATCGAGTTTCACTGCAGGAAATAGTTCTTCTCCTCCTCCCTCCCACCCACCTTTCTTTTTTCTACAGCACATTGGAAGAGCAGTCTGCTGTCTGCCTCAGGTTTCCAAGACTCAGGCAGGCAAACTGGAACTAAAGCGCTTGGCATCTGCAGCCAGGGAGGCGAAGGGAGAGAGGCTGGAGAAGTCCTCCTGTCTGCAAATGCTCCAAACTTCAGGGTCTATGTACTGGTGAGATAAACCCTTCCCCAGCCTTTTTGATCAGGTTGAGATTGTAACTGGGGGTCTCAGCAGAGGATTCTGTGAAGCCCCTAGAGACAGGATATTCATATCCATGGAAGCTGTCCTGCCTTCTTCCCTAGTAGAGCAGTGTCACAGAAAGATCTCAGGGAGAAAGCCCCATGACCTGCTCCTCAAGGAGTCTCTTCAGCATTATGTCACTTACAGAGACGGACATTTGCTACAGCACTCAAATACAGGCCTAACTTTGCATTCCTCTTGGAAACAAACACATTCAACCAGTGCAAATGTGCTAACACCATGGCAGAGACTCCTGCACATGGATAAACCTGCACCTCGTTGCAGATGCAACTCAGACAGCCAGCAGCCATGCACCGAGGCTCTGGGCAGAAGCCACTTAAGCCACGAGACTCAAACCTGCCCTTCGGTTCCCAGCCTGTTACCTGGGATTTAGAGAAGGGGCCTGGCTAATGAACAACAGCCTGTTGGACGCTTAGTTACAATACACCGCCTTGTGATCCTCCGAATCCACAGCCCAGCGATTTCACGCTCCCTTCTTCCCCATTCCGCTGATACTGATCAATTTTGTTCACCAGACACAAACCTGTCCTGCCCATGCTTGGCTTGAGGCAAGGCACAGCTGAGTTCTCCCATCTCCCCTGCAGTGACAGTAGAGACAATGCCTCTTTTGTAGGTGCTTCTACATGCCTGGTGGAAAACCTATTGGAGACTAGCACCGTTATATCAATAATATCTTGTTTATTATTCCTCCTGGCATGGGATTTGCCATTACCTCTCTAGCACGGGCAATGTTTTCCATTCATCTTTTCTCAGCCAGGTGTTTGCTCGTTTGCAGCACGGGGCTTCAAAAGAGACAAAGCTACAATTGATGGGAAACAGAAGGCCAAGGCTGCTGCCAAAACGGGCTTTCCTCAGGGATATTCCTAGTCTTAGAAATGGTTATTACAATGTCTTTCACCAGTGGCTCTACAGACCTGTTAAAAAAAGCCTTGCCTTTGCTTTCGTTGGACCTGTCTTTCTGAGGACCTTTGTTGGGCACCTGTTAGTCAAACACTTTTGAAGTTCACATCATGGAATTGGTTTGGGTTGGAAGGGACCTTCCTAAAAAGATAGCCTAGTTCCAACCCCCTTACCATGGCCAGGGACACCTTCCACTAGACCAGATTGCTCAAGGGTTCTAGGTCATTTTGCCTGTATCCTTTGTACACTGGCTTACCCTAAAAGGGTCCTACATTTTGGTCAGTGTAAGGAACCACGTGTCTTTAGTTCCTAGGGGCCTTTATTTTCTTATCTCCACTCCCACTACATTCTGGTTCTATAAGTTAGTGAGGATGGAGCCAGAGTTAACATTTAAGCTAAATATTAAAGGATATATCAAATTTAACCAAGTTCTTGGGTTTTGCTCTGGTGTAGAGCTTCGGAAACACACTTCCCTTTCATGTTACACGCTGTTCTGGCAGACATGGCCACCTCCCTAGAGCTGGGGAGGTTTCATGGACATCAAACTCGATGAATCTTTCAGTTTTCATTAAGTCAGCTCTCCCAAGCAGCTCTGCTGCAGTGAAGCTGCCGATGTGGCCAGCCTTCTGCTAAACACTTTGGACTAGAGGACTTCTTGGGACTATCTGCTATTATTAGAGCCTCAATACTTTCCCTGTTCAGTGAAGGGAGGGCAAGAAGGATGCTTTGCTGTAAAGTTTAGATGGTGGAAACTCAGAGTTCTGAAAACAGAGCAAGGCACACAGGACAAACTAAGGAGATCAGATTTGAGTTTGCAAAACAAAGCCAGCTGGTAGAGGGACGATGGGGATTAGAGCAGACACAGAGCGAGAGTCCAGCTGGGGAACAGACCACAGCTATCTTGGAGGAAGAGAACTTTTCCAGCCCTCCTTTCTCAGCACTTTCACTGCAAAGCCTCATAGATTTTGAGCTAGAACTGCCTTCCTCCTCCTCCTTCTCTGCTCTCACGTGGACTGTCTGGGACATTATCTCAGCTCTGCTCAGGTCCCACTAGGTTCCCTCTGCCCGCAACTCCCAGGCTCTGGGAATGGATATCTCTGAGGCAGAAGATGAAACCACCATGTTGTGGTTGTTTCAGTTCCTTCCCTTTTGTCCACTTTCAGGAGCCGTTAAGGGCTCCTGCAAACAGATACCCAGCCTGGCTCAGGTCCTCACCAGGAAAAGACCAAAGTCATTGCTCTTCAGACACATCAAGTCCTGGACTCTCATTAATAGAACAATATTACTGCCTCAGTAAGAGGAATTTGCTCTACTAATCCCACGCACGATCAAGAGCTGCTTGGCAACATTCACATCCCATGAGCCCAGAGATAGTTCCTTCCCCACTGCCTGTGCCATCCAGTAAAGCTGGAAATGATCTGCAGTCAAGCCCTTCCTATTTCACTTTGGTCATTCTTTGCTCTGCCTTCCAAAGAAATGGGCACGGAGCCTGGGTTGCTGGTACAGCCCAGCAAACCAGGGGTTACCTCCACTTCAGGGGGCCAGGAAAGCCACACAGATGTGGAAAGAGGTCCTGGGAAGAAAGTGAAGAACTCTGCAAGTTAAAGAAGAGAAAGGAGGGAAATGCTGCTGCTGGCTAAGTATCTTAATTGAGAAGTTATTACTTTGTAAATACAGCCCCTTCTCCTAAGATATTTTTGCCCCTTGGCATCACAGAGGAACTATAAATACAGCTCCTGATTATGCCAAAGTCTGGGGAAGGTGCTACCGCCTGCCTTAAAACGTGGGTTGGCACCCCTGATGTGCAGAACAAGAATGTGCTGTTCCTCTACAGAGGTCTTCACATTTCAAGCCAGACAGAGGGAACAAATGCCCACAGATCATTTTATCATCAGGAGAGACTAGCAGGACCTCATCTACATGCCTACAGCCCCAGGATGTCTTTCCGTGAACATTTCCAGCCTGCAAACCGCAAAAGAACATTTTCATCCTTGGAACACCACTGCGACAGGAGACTGTCCGAGGAGGGGCATCCAAGTTTGCCTTGTGGCACTGTCCAACCCTGAGCACAGATTGTTTTTCTTCTGGGTGCAGGAGCAAGTAGGCTGGGCCCTCCGGTTCAACCTTCAGAGCATCTACACAGTTCAGTGCTGCTTGAATCAAATACCAGCCCTGCCAGGGGAATGGGGACCCCAAGAGATGTAGTAAGGGCACTTTTGGAGCACTTCAGAAGTTTACAACTAGGCAGCTGGTGGGTAAGAACTTACCTGTAAATACCACGGGCAAAAAATGGGCTATTGTGTGCATGCGTGCGCTCGGTAGGTTCATACTGATAATGCTGTCTGGATTTGCAACTGTCTAGACAATGGGAAAATTAGCATCATGAAACTGGATAGTTTTGTGAGATGCCCAGCCAAATATCTGGGAAATATTTTTGTAATGGTTCTCCTCAGAGGGAGATATGAGCCTGAGCCGTCCATTAGCGATGCAGCTCTTTTGTCTTGCATTCCAGCGAGGGATAGAGGGGTTTTACTGAGCCCGCCGGGCCTCATCTGCCATGCTTTTCAGCCAGATGTCGGGTGCTACTGTGGAGGAAAACAAACCCACAGCACTAGCATGGCAAATGAGCTTTCCGTAGGCTGAAGCTGCTGCTTTTCTGGCACGGAAAAGGAATTTCATCCTAAGAACTAGAGGCTAGGACTGTATCAACAGTGGTTTACCTCTGGAGACAAACAACTAGAGGCCAGTGTCTCCCCAGCCTGTTTTACAGCCTCCAGTAAAGCATTTCTAGGCTGCAGGGCTTAACTGCTGCTCTCTATGGGGTAAAAGGTCACAGAGAGCAGGCAAGGCTCATTCTGAGCCTCTTGCCTGGAGCCCTGGGAGCAGAAGGCTTAGGGATGCACAGGGATCTCTCCTCCTCCCACCTGGGACAAGAAGATGCAGCAACCAGGATTGTGCTTATGGCAAATAAGAAGCTCCAAAGTGCACGCTCTATTAATGACTCAGGACAATGCCTCAATGCCTTCCATTACTTCTCTGAAAAGCTTCAAAAAAGGCGGGGAAGACCAGACAGCAGGCACCTCATCTTTTGAGAGCAAAGATGTTATCTCCCCCTAGAAGCAAAGAGCTGTCAATTCAGCCAAGGGCAGCAGAGTTTAAGTAGCAGCTCAGTAATATTGAAGATTGTCGGCCAGGGAACCTTTGGCTTGGTTTAGCTTGTGGGAAGCCTTGAAAAACTGCTCTGAGCTTTCAGTGGATGTGTTAGAGAAATAAATAGAATAATATTTGCAAGCCCTGTGTAGATTCCAGGAAAATGTGGTGCTCACACTGGGGGCTTCTCCCCTGAACAGCAGCAGAGGCTTTCTTTCAGTGTCAACAATGACAACCAAGGGTCTGGATGCAGAACACCGAAAGACTTTTAAAGCAGCAGCTGAAGTTGCTATGGGTCAGTTTTATAGACAACTTGAATCTTCTCCTGTGAGGGGCTCTGTGATGTTTCTGGATACTGTTTAGGAACAGTTGAAAGAGTCCTCTGGAGCAAGACTGTGCTGTGGCATGTGGGTTTCAAAACAACAGACCTGGCTAATCCTAGGAAGGAGATATCCAGTGAGGGATAACTTGCTGTGGGAGGTGGTTTTGGTGACACAGCCGGAGACATGCTGATGCCAACAGGACAGTGACAGGAGAACCAGTGCTTGCTTGGATACAGGCAGCCTGGCTGGCTGTGGCTGGAAGCTAATGCACCTCTGCAGAGCACTCACAGGAGGAAACATAAAATCGAAGCCAGAGCAAGATGGAGCTTGTTATCTTTTCTGTGCTGAGGAGAAGAGACCTGTAGCACAGGGACACTGCTGATCCACAGCTGAAGAGCAAAGCCTTCAAAATACAGTGCAGCATACAGAAACTAACTGACACACGTTGTGGTTTCAACTCCAAATCAATAGCCCCTTTGGGAAAAAAACTCTTAGCTCCTTGACTAGCCCTGATTTTTGATAAGGTGTCCCCAGTACAGTGACACACATGATGCAGAGCAGCACCATAAAGAACACAACCAAGAGGCAGAAGCTGGGCCAGAAGCAAAACAGACAAACACAATCTAGTGCTGAATTGGTTTGCAAGATTTAGCAGTAGCTCAATGGTCCCAAAGTGTTACACTTCCCCAGTACTGACCAAAGTGAAACATTTTATTTGTGTTTTCCTGACAGAAAAATAAAAAAGTTCCTACAACGATAAAAAGTCCAAGGGAAAAGGGAGAGTAAGAGTGGCCCTATACATACATACATACATATATATATATATTAGCCCTATATACTCAGACTTTTAACTGGGAGAGCAATTCTGCCCTGGTGACGAGTGCAGAAGTTCAGAGAAATAAAACCATCTTTCCCCCCATTTTGTCAGAGGAAGACAGTAATTAATACCCAATTCATACCCTTCAGATATTACTGAATTTCCTACCTATGACAGGAATTAATGGGAGCAGAAAGTTAACATTTTTGTGCTGCAGATTCTGTTGCTGTTTGACTTCTCCGAGCTGTTTTCTTGCTCCCATCCATCACAACCGGATAATTTCCCCTCCCCTCCAGCTCCCCTCCCCTTTCCAGTTTTTGTAGAACTAATCTTTCGAGTTTTGTGAAGTTGATCTTGGCTCATGGCACACACCCCACATCTGTTTTCCTAGGCCTTACCATTTGACTCAGAGTGATTGCATTTTAACTTCATCCCCCCACCGCTACCGTCAAGTCGAAAACCAAAACCTAAAGACTCCCCCCACCACCAAGGCGTTCCTCACGTCTGGGAAGGCCCGTGTCCCCTCGCCTCCTGGTACTGCGGAGTGAAAGGTTACCGTAAGAATGTCGACGGCTTATTTATTATTCTTTAAGATGATGTGGTGTGAACTGACAGCGTGGTTAAATACCATTATTCTGTATGAGTGAATTTTCAAAGCTCGCCTTTTGGTTCTTAGCCAAGATCCTCTGAAAGCACATCGTTAAGGATAAGCATGCACGCAGACCAGTGGGATGGGACGTATTCTTCAACGGGTCCTGTTGGGTTTGCTGTCTTTTGAAATCAAGGCTTGAGGAACTGCCCATCCCTGTTCTTGGGCAAATTTCCCCATGCTTCCAGGAGAGCCTGACTTTGGACTAAAAACCTCACAACTGCATGTCACAAAGTGACCGGTGACTTGGCAGAACCATCCCCCGACACCGCAAGAGTCACCAGACTTTCAGGTGGAAGGTACTCGCGGAAAAGTTTGGTCTCTTTCCCAGATTGAAACTTCTAAAACTATTAAACCTCTCTGAAAGATTCTTAGCACCTCGCTGAATTTCAGTTAGGGCGTTTGGAAGGGAAAAACCACTGAGTTCAGTAAGGCAATGTCTACACTGGAGATAGGATACGCACAAGCAAGAGCATGTCTACCCGTCACGTGGCCAGGAACGCTCTGCTGGACCTCTGCAGATTCGTGACCTTCAGTCAAATTTGGCTAGCTCTATCTGGGCTGGATATGCTTTCTACCATTCTGCATCTGGTAAGACAGTTAATAAATACTTCTTTCAGCATCATCTTTCCTGTGGTATTTTGCTCCTTCTAATTCTGCTACTAGGCAGAACTCAGAAATGCAGGAATGTGAAAGTTACAGGGGAGGATTTTGTCCCACGTGCACACTAAACACTAAATCTGGGCTCAAGTACACATTTCCTTGGCTGTGGGAGTCAAAGCCCAAGAGATGAACAGAAAAGATGAAGGGTATGGGTTAAAGGCAACTCCATAGCAGGGTAACCCCCTTTCTCTGAGCATTGTACACTTCTGACCATCTCTGTTTGGTTAACTCAAGAGCAGGATGGCTACAGAGCTGAACTGGTGACACACACACAAAAAAAAAAGAGAAAAAAGAGGAAATGAAGAGAAAATGTAAATGCTGCTAGTTGGTAATTATTCTGAAGAACGAACAATGAGGGAAATAGCTTTCACAGGGGCAAACCACTATGATTTGGAAAAAAAGGTAAAGTTTTTAAACTCTTCCACAGAGTAAGCTCTCTGGTTGCAATTAGGAAATGTTAGCTCAGTCAGGCATGGAGAGTGCTTCCTTGCCAACGTCCGAGGCTTGTTTTGTCTCTGATAATTCCACGTTCTGCTTTGGAGACAACTCATGTTTGATGTTAGCGTGTCAATATCTAAGGTTAAATGCTGTCCTGGCATATTCTGATCCCTTGTTTTTTAAAATGTAAATATAAAATTAAAAAAAAAAGAAATGAGGGGGGCAGATTTTTAGATTATTTTTTCTTACTGGCAGATTAATTGAAGATGCTAATTCTTGGGTTTGGGTTACACACTTAAGCCACATGACTTTTGCCATCATATTTCACAGAGATACACTCAGAACACTACACTGGACAGAAAGCTTAGAATCTGGACTTGGAGCAAGGGTCCATCTTTCTTGCTTTTGTCCTTGCACTCCTTCCTTGTCTGTGCTGCTAGGCTTGCTCCGAGTTCTCCTGCATAACACATCAGACTTCCTTGGAAGTGGGCTTTCATCACTTCACCTGGTCCAGAGTTACTTATGTCTCCTTGCAGCAGGTGGCCCTTGAAGTCAGGAGAACCTCAAGCCACAATGCTACTTGTATAGACTGTTCTGCTCCATCTTACTCATTCTCCTTGAACATCTTATATTCACTCTTTCTCCTCACACCAAAATAAAGATCCTGGAGGAAGTAGGCACATCTTGGAACAACTAAGAGACTCCAAAGCTCCAGATTTTGGAAAAACAATGTGCAAAGGGAGAGCAACACATTTGCAATGGTCACCTGAGTGCAGCACTACCCAAAATACCAAAGCAAAAGAGCAGAACATTACTTTTTTTTTAAACTACAGATGGGCTGCATTAACCACAAAGAAACTCAAGAAGAGCTCATATCTGGAAGTAATAAAAAACATTTGCATAACACGCATGGTGCATTCAGTGCTAGCAGGAGGTGCTGGATGAAGAGTCCATCAGGCTGGGGACCTCCTTTGTCAATGGGAGTGCAAACCCAGAAACCCTCTCCCAAAAGTGGCCTGGAAGCAGTTCCTCAGGGAAAAAGGTGGGTCGGTCTCCCAAGCATAGGTACCATTTCACCTTCCAGAGAATCAACCCACTTTCCAGATGACCCCTGCAGCAATTCACAACAACCATTCTTGAGATACCAGAAGCAGATACACAAAGGAAATTCATAGGATCCAAACAACTTTTACCTCCTAAACCTGTGCTGGAGCCAGGGCACACAAGTGCCCTATGTAGTGGTACGAGAATCTAGCACACAGCAACATTCCAGGCTGAAAGCTTCAGAACAGCAGTGATCAAAATGTGCTGGTGGAGCAAACCCAGTCCTGCTCTCTGCACTAGCATGGAGGTTGCCAGCACAGCTTCTCTCCACCACTGTACCGCATACCCCTCGCACTTGCTGAGGTTGCAGTAAGTCCCAACCCTTCTCTGCTGCAGGCATCACTCAGCTGCTGATGGCCAGAGTCAAGAGAACTTAAACAGAGCCATGCCCCAAGTCACACTCATTTATCTACTGTCTCACCCCTTTTTGTCTTCAGAGAATGACATGACTAATAATGGATACATCGACGCAGTTAACAGGAACCTCCAGGGCCACATCCTCGCCCAGTGTTGCCACGTGTAACGTGAGGGCACAAACCTTCTCCTTTAACATCAGCAAGAAGGGTCTGTGTTTTTTGGAGCAAGGGGAGCGTGGCTGGGATTCTTCCCTTGCTGACACACCACAGTGCTAAGCTGCTGCGGCAGGCACCAGAAGCAACAAATGTAAAGTCAAAAAGCATTATAATCTAAGGAAGGGCTGGAGAAAGCCAAACTGAGATGTCATAACAACACAAGCCAGAATTTGCTACCCTTGTAACCAAAAAGAAACTATTGATACGCCAGTTTCCACCCATAAATAGCTGTAGTTGAGGGTCTGAGTTTATAAAACGTTGAATGACTTACCATATGTTGCACTGGATGGTTTTGGTCGGAAGTCCACAAAGGATCAGTTAGACAGCAATTTCTCCTGTTGAGACAAAAACTAAGAGGTAAAAACTGCCTTGCCAAACCCAGAAGATAAGCACAAAGACACATTGTTTAAAATCACAGGGGAGCAGAGTGTGCTGGAACACATAAGGAACAAAGCAAATACAGACTCTTGGGGTGTTTAGACTACAGCCTGTCTGCCTTTTTCCAGGTTGGGTTGAATGAAAAAGCAATTTACTGCAAATTCCAGATTATTGCAGACATGCCAGAGAGTCCCAGCTGCACAGCGGGTTGGTTAAGCTGGGGAAGCCAGCTCTTACACAGGTAAAGGTTCCGGGTGTTTACAAGGCAAGGAGGAGGCATAGCTTGAACTGTGCGGTACGGTACGAGGAGTTGGCTCCCAACAGCATGTCCTTGGCCTTGTTTTTCCCCAATCTTGATGCCCAAGCCTCTTGGCAAATGAATCCCAGTGCATTTTCTGCCTTTATGTGGGTTAGCTTTATCCCTGAAGATGTGGTGGGGCAGGGCACGGTCAGCAGGAGACATGCCAGCTTTTCCCTGGCCCTGTTTCTCTGCCAGGGATTTGTTTAGTTCCTGTGCCCTGAGCGCCTCATTTACCTCCAGAAATAGGTCTAATATCCAGGTTTTAAACTCATAATTCCCTGGACTATAATTGATGGTGGAGCTGTGTAAAGGGCATGGAGAAAAGGTTGAGACACTACAGATTCTCCATGCTGGCTGCCAAGTAGATGAATCCCGTTGCTCTCCATGGGAGAGAGGGGTTGTCTCAGTCACAGAAGACTCCGAAGCAGGTCCAGTTTGGAGAAGTGGAGAGCCAAGGGTGGACACAAAGCTGGGAAAATGGACTGTGGCACAAGCTTTCTCACTGTCACAGCGATGGCAGGAGCAGGGGCTCTCAGGAAAAAGGCCAAAGTTCTCCCTTCCCAGGCAGGTCCCAGCATTTTGATTTCATTTTAGCTGGGCCACTGCAGACCACCACCCTACAGCCCCACACACCCTCCCCCCTGAGAGGGCTGCAGGTTGCTGTGACACTATTTATCTGTCAGAAATACACTCATGTACTCTGAGTGCTATCTGCTTGGTACACGTGAGTAAGTCACAGTCCTCAGCCTGCAGTGGAATTCCCGTTGTGGGTTACCAGCTGACACAAAGGAATTTTACATGTGATAGTGGAAAATGCTATTTCAAGACCACATGAGCTAAAAGGGAGAAACAGCAGGGCCTGAAGCACTGGTGTGGTGAGGCCTGTTACGTGCTCCAAATTGCTGAGTAGCTCTGAGCACGACCATCATCAGTTCTCTCAACGGACTCTCCTTGGGCTATTGAGAAGGAAGGGAATGAAGAGAAGGGAACTCGACTTTAATGCCTCACTCTTCCCTCAGGATCTAGGCCATCTTCCAGATCCACCCACCACCTCCGCAAGTGGTCAGCATCCCTAACATAGCGGTGGGGCTTGGCTAAAGGAGGACCATACAGGGGGTAGGTAGAGGTGGTCTCTACCGGTGATCAACGCCTGCTGTAGTGGAGTCCAAGACTCAAGTACCTTCTGCCTTCTCTTCTTTCCCTTGTTGCCCTCAGATTGCAGCTTCTCTGGGGCATGGCTTATCTTTTATCTTCTGCCCTTGCAGGCAGCATTGCAACACCTACGCTGCATGTGCCAGTATCAACCAGCAGAGCAATTGGAAGAGACTTCCCCTTCCAATACATACTCCCAATTTATCCCAGCAATAGATCACTCTGGGACATACCCTCAGGATATTTGCCAAGCTTGTTAAAACAAGCACGAGGAAGCTCCTTTAGGCAGGTTCCCCAGCTTCAGAGCTCTCAAGAGAGCTCTGCCTCACCAGTTCCTGAAGGTCTTAACCCACCATTTAAAAGGCAAGGGGAGAGCAAACAGCATTTGCTTTGTGTGATGTGGAGGGCTGAGAAAATTTGGAAGAGAAATTATTCAAAATAAAAAGCAGTGCAAAAACAGATTAGGAAACTACCGTGCCGTGACTATTAATGAAGCGATAGAAAATATCAATCACTCCCTAGCCTCTGAAGCTTGCTGTGAGAGAAGAATTAGGAGATTTTATGTTCCAAGTACCAGGAAACCACAGGGCCCTGGTGCCTAGTTCTCAAAAGAACACTGTTTGAATCACAAGGAGAAAAGCAGAGTGCTGCAAAGAGAGCCAAAGGCAGAGTTTAAAAATAGCAGCTTTCAGTTTTGTTTCTTTTTTCTTCTTCTTAAGTGCCTGGATATAGGATCATGTCAGAGGGTGGATAAAGAGAGCAGACCAGCCCCTGTGGAGAGGCAAGTCTTCCTGAATAAAGTACTGCTGGTAGGGGGTTTTGGGCTGTTCATTTTGCACTCCAGCCTCCCCCGCCTAAGGAACTAATCTCTCCTGCTCCTGCTGTCCCCCCAGCCCCAGAGAAAGGCACTGGGGGAATGGGAACTGGGCAGCTTAACTACCCCATCAGCAGAAATGAGCAGAGCCAAGGGCTGAATGTGTGATCAAGCCTGAACCATCCACTTCTGGACACATGCAGGGCCAGTTTCTCACAGCATTAAGGACACTTTTGAAAGGCTGTGCAAGGAATAAGATTTACTGCCATGTTTGTGCTAATGCTCTGGGACTGTGTGCAGGGAGAAATCACGTCTGGCTGCTGGACGCTGGCGAACGTGCTAAACCAAAAGAAAGGGTATCTGAGTTGTGATGCTGCTCCAGTTTCTCCAGCCCATCAGACTCTACACTATGCACCGCTTGAAAGAGCACCAAGCCAGATTCACAGCCTCTGCCACAGCAATCAAATGTAGAAGTCGGGTGTTGATAACTTAGGCAAAGGAGACAGAGCAGTGTCTCCTGAAATGGACAGTAAAGGTTTAGGTCCTGCCGTGGAGTACTAGTGGATTTAAGGCAGAAATGGGGCAGAGTCTGCAGAAAGAAACGAGAAGATTTCATCCAAATAGATCAAAAACCAGGTATATCTTTAAGGAGCTGATCTTGGAAGCAAAGCTCCTTCCTTGCAGAGAGGCAGGATGCCCCCTTGGGCCTTTGCTTTGTCTGTGAAAGGAGAAGAAAGGCACAGCTGATGCTCTGGATAAGGCTGTCTGCATCTGACTCCCCAGGGAAGTCTCCTACAACTCATTGCTCAGAGGATGCTCTCAGATCCAGAGGGGATAAACCATGTAGTAAGGACAGCAAGTGCAGGGAGCTACATAAAATACCTTTTCCCAGTTATTAAGCATACTCACAAACCCTTTTCCCCAGCCAGCTCAGGGACGAAACAGGCAAGTTTCTCACTGTTATAAGCTATGATTCAACTGGAGGGCAGGGGGAAGAGAAATACTGGCTCTGTCGCTTGGTTAATAGGAGTACACAAATCACTTACACTGCTACCAATGTATTGTGAGATTGACTCGTTGCAAGTTCAGTTTCTCCTGTCACTGGCAAGGGCTTCTGAGCTCTAGCATGAAGCAGGACCAGCTAGCACACAAGTCACACAGCATTCACAAAAATTCAAACACGGTTTAAAAATGAAAAAAACCCCAGTACTGATAATGATGCTGACCACGTCCCAAAGGAACATTTTAACTTCACAAATATGCAGGAAAAATCCACAACATCTGGAATCTGAAGTATTTCCTTGTAAAGAAGTTTCCACTGGAACGTCATCTGCTCCTGCTGCTATTTGAGATAGGCAGCTGACACAACTGACTGGGCCGCAGTGAACCTGCGTGGCACAAAGCTTTTTGTTCCTGGGGCTCGTTAAGATGGGCTAGGAGGAACCCAGTAGTGCCACAGGCCAGTGTAACTGCCTTGTCACATGGACAGACCTAAGCAGCAAACTTCCAAAAAGCTGCTTGTACAGGGTTAACGAGCCCCATATAGAACCACAGAAGTGTCTAGACTGGAAAAGACCTGTATGTTCCTCTGGTCCAATCACCAACCCAAGACTACCAAGTCTACCCCTTAAACCATATCCCTGAGCTCTGAGAGAGAACCAGAGTAACTTGCTGTCCTTCAGAAGGACCAAGCCAGAATGTACAAGGAGCAAATCTGATGGTGCAATGTCCTGCCCCCAAGTAGGCCTGAAAGCTTTTATTAGGTAAGAAAGTCTTTAAAGCACAACCTCAGTTCCAGTTCATCCAGTGCTTCCCTCCCTCTCATTTAGCATTGCAGGTACAAAAAGCTCCTTCAGCCCAGCTGGCCTGGGATTTTCCCTTGCTCAGCTCTCAGTGGAGGTTACCATGACTGCTGACAAAAGCAGTGTACAAATGCCTTGTAATACAAATGACTTATAATGGTCGAAGAGCTCTCACCAAATTGCCACTCCAAGGACTTTCTTGTAGTTTCTGCACCTATAAAAGACACGAGCTGGTTGGGACATGGCAAAAACAGCATCCCAGTACAGGAAGGAAATTCAGAACAGGAGCAGGACTTCATATAATGTTCCCCTCTCTTTAACTGCAGACACAGCAGCAGATTGGAAAAACAGATGGGTTTTCCTCTGAGAAGAAAATACACCAGGGAGCATTAATAAAAAATAAAAAAAAGGCCAAGATGAATTAACCGGACCAACTACAGTAAGGTTACTATAAAGTACAGGCAACATGAAGCAGCGTGCTCTCTCATTTGTGGCTGGGAAGACAAATTTGTCATCTAGCTTCTTTTGCAGAACTGTAGAAGAGGGCTCAAAGCAACGTTCTTCTGCATGTTCATCTACTACTGCACCCTCCTAGCACAGAACCCCAGGACTTTCTTGTACTTTCTAGTTCTGGAGCATACGTATTTATTGGTACTTCACACTTGGGAGCTTTCTGTTTTTCAGCTGGAAGACTTCAAAAGATTTCACAAAGGCCAAAATGAAAAGGATGTTTCCTAGACAAAACCTTGTTGTTTCCATTCTGCAGGAAGTGCTGGTGCTTTGAAGACAACCAACCACTCACACTCATTGAGAAACGGCACAAGACACATTTGAGTGTGTTTCTGCCAATCCTTTGACCTCACCACGGCGACCAACCAGAACTTGCTGGAAAGCTCTCAAAACTTGGGAAAATTGTGGCACCATCCTTCTACCTCCCATCCAAAGCAATACATGAACACATTGTACTTCTGAAACAATTCCGGCCCTGGCTGCGCCTTGGGGCTCTGAGTGCAGACAGCAGTGGAGAGGGGCACACGAGAAGAGTAGTGGAAACTGGCAGTAATGATGGGTGCTATATTTTTTCAGAACCCAATACAGCTACTACAAGGACCAAGCCGTGCACAAGGAACGCTGCACCTGGATTGAAATCCTGGTGGATTTCTGTATCCCTTAGTGCTGGCTGCTGAGTAGGTTTTCTTGGAGTTTGAGAGCAGCAACACAAAGCTGCTTCTGAGGGAATGACGCTGTATTTTGTGGTACAGCAGCAGCAAACAGTCTCTGGCACAACTAGAAACAGAACAGTTTCCCAAGAACTATTTCACTTTATGGAAAGGATGTGGCTGTGAACATGCATTTTGTTATGATAGCAAGGGAAAAAAAAGAGCCAACACCATCTCCCAACACATCCAGGGCAAACACCTGGGCAACCTGAGAGTTTGTAAGCCCAGGGCAAGATGTTGTGTGTTTAGAAATCAAGGGCTGAGCTGAAGTAGCCTTATGGATTCTGATCAGGGATTCTCCATAAACAATCCTACTGAAGCTACGGAGTTTTCTAGTTCAGGTTTGATCAGACTCCTGCCACCAAACTGCCAGCTTTCTAATATCTTCTGGAACAAATATATGACAATATGGAAGAACGACACATCTCAAATTTCCTTTCTCCCCATAAAGAACTTTACCTAGAACATTTAAAAAAAGCCTTATCAAAGAATAAGGCTCCAGTGGAAGCATGTTAAGAACAAACTCGCATTGAGAGCAAAGACAGGGGTGTCCAACAGAGAAAAGCAGTTCAGTTATGTTCTGACACATGAGGATTCACTCATCACAGCATGGTCCCAGTATAACCAGTGGCAGAATCCTTTTTGCAATAGGCTCAGTGGTTTGGATCAGCATTAGCAGATACTTGACCTGGCTGTCCTGCCAGCTCCCAGGTTCATACTTTCCTTTGTTCCTCAGATATTTGAAGCAACAATATCTCACTTCTCTCCCATTTTCAAGTAAAAAGTCCCCTTGAGAAGCCTTCTCTGTTCTCTTCTCACTTCCACTTCCAGGTGTTTGTTGCCTTTGCATTACCAGTTCTGTGCAAATCCAGGTCAATGCTGAAAATAACTTCCTGGCATTTTTAAAAACCTTTCACTCTGTGATTTTTGATGGAATTTTGAACATTTCCAATAGAATGCCTGTGATTGGCCAGGAAGATCATACAAATGTTTCTGTCTGTGGATTGGATGAGAATTTCAAGCATAAATTTGCCAGGAAACTGAGTTTTCCACATATACATGTATTCACATTCATTCTCTGCTAACAGCAACTCACCAGCAGTAAAATTCACTATAAAACTCCATCATCAGGTGCTTTGTGAGCCAAGTCTCTGAAACCTTACTCAAGATGACTGCCTGGTGCCCAGGATTAGAGAACAAGACAAAAATACTGCAAAGAGCTCATCTCATTATCACTGCACTGAAAGGGCTGGATCAACATTAAGGCCCTGTGTGTTGCACTTTGCAAGGCAGTCCCTGTCCTTGGAAGTTTAAGATCTAAATCAGACGAAGCAGAGAATAATCCTCAATTGCCTTTTCTTATGCTGCAATAGTTTAGATGAATAAAGCTGCAGGTTTTGGGCAGCAGTAGCCAGCTCTGAACAATTTGCTTTGTATCCAGACTGCTTAAAAGATGCCAGGGTGAATTCATCCCATTGATTTTCATTTGGGAAGAATCCCAGGTCTCTGATTTAACTCCACTTTTCGAGTGAACATTCCATTTGCCAAATATCCATCTAAAGCAACAGCATCACCTCTAGCAGATCCTCTGGGAGTTTACATTAATGTCAATGGAGTTCATCACCTTCTGTCCTTGTTCCTCAAGAAACTCAGGACCACATGGCCACCATAAGCTGAAAGAGACACAAAACTTTACATGAGCTCAGAGCAAGCCTGAGTTGCCACAGTTATGACGTGACATCAACATGGTCCACACCTGTATTCCTAATACCATCTGGAGCCCCTGTGAGCCTCCCCCAGGAACCCAAACCAGTTGCTCATGTCTAATTTCTGCCTCAGTTTTAGTGGGGAATTTCCCCTCTGCACTTCAGGTGGAACAATATTTAAAGCAAAATTATTGCAGGCTGATGACTGAAGGGGTAAATTAAGGGAAGGCGTCCAGTACCTGGAAATAAAGCTCCATTACATTAAATATTAAGCTCTGTGTAGTAAGCCAGGCAATTGCATACTAAATGAATAATATTATTTATTCCATTTAGTGGAGTATGAAGACACTTAATCATCACAGTGTTTTAGATCAGAGCTGGCATCAACAGCTCAGCTCTAAGAGTACTTTGTGGAAGACATAGAGGTGGATTGAGTAGCTGGAAGTGAAGAGAGTGTGAATGTGTGAAACAGAGCAGGTTTGGTAATAATAAAGTTATATGGCCTCGATCGTTCATTTGGATACTACTGCTCCAGCAACACTTTGTCTTAAGAAAGCATAAGCAAATCCCCAAAGATAAACTTTATTTTTTTTAAGCCTAGAGTGGTCAACTATTTTTCCAGACTTCAACACTGAAAATGAAATAAAATTTTGCAGGAATTTTCAGCAGTAGGAATCCTACCTTTTGAAATATAGGGATTAAAATATTCAAGAGCCACAACAGGACACCCAAGGTATCTCCCCTATCATTATTCTTCCAGTTTTCTACTTTTTAATTTTGGGCTTTCTGATTGCCATCTTTTATAGCCATGTGAAGAAATTGCTCCCCAGGCATCACACAAGAATCAGCATTTCCCTCCATCACTCAGCAGGAACACCCTATCACTACTTAGGTATATTTCTCAACCCTAATAACTTCCAATTGCTGTGGTTTCTAAAACTCAGTCTACTAGAGAAAGAAATAACTAATCTGCCATTTCCTGCCATTTCCTGCAACCCTCATTTCCATGCCTTTCATGGAGCAATTTCATTGACTTCACAGGAGACTATCTGGATTTACACCTGTGTTAATATGAGGCAAGAAAACCCGACCCTTGGTGTGGAATATCAAGTTCATAAACGTGTTTTGTATCTCCAAGAATCTCCCCATCTACAAAGGTGAACAGCTGTTGCTATAAATCAGACAGTCTTAACCAGCCATTAGAACTTCATCCAGATGATCCGTTAAAAATATACAAAGGCAACAATTTTGGAAAGAAAAGTCTACCCTCATGTCCTCAGGGACATCTTCTGTTGGAGAAAAATCACATAACTCAAAGCTAAAATTAGTTCACTTTAATGCTTTTTCAGGAGAGCCATGATACTCAAGAGTAACATCGTCTTGAAAAGTTCTGTTAGATGACTTAAGGGCTCCTAAACATCTGGCAGTTTGGTACATACTGCATTGGAGACATCTAGTGTCTTTTTCAACTTCTCCGTGGGTGTAACTCTTCACTGTTAGCTAGGATGGCTGTGTCTGCTTTAGTTCCCATCAACCATTTTCTCTATTAGAGTAGGAAACACTTGCTGGAGTGTGGAAACAGCTGGTAGAGCTGGCTGTAGCTTGTATTAACAAAACACGCTCTTGTTTCTGACCACAGACTGGCCTTTAAGTTCCAACTGTGATTGCCAAGGGCTCTTCTTGGCTTTTTGGATGACACCACGTCACCCAAGATGTACAAGTTGGCCGTGTTAAGGGTTGGCTCTTGGAGCGTAACGCTTGCTGTCAGGAGGGATAAAGCTTTGTGTAAGTAGAGGGGAGTAGGATGAGCAGTCCCATTTCATTAGCTGAGAAACTGAGACACAGGAAGATGAAAGTATTTGCTTCTGGTCATTTCCTAGTGCAAGAAAGAGACCCATATATTCCTTTCCAAGGGAAGTGCCCTAATTAAGGCAGGCCAACATGCAAGTCTTAGCTACATGCCACTCACCAGCAGTGTAAGTCCAGCCAGGACAGGGCTGCTGGACTGAACCTCCTGCTGCTGGAGATGGTGATCATACAGATTCCCATGCTCCAGGGTCACTTTGGCACCCAGCTTCCCTTGGAAGCCCACATCAACTTCTCCTCACTGGCAACTCCCAGCTCCTTGAGTGGAATACATACGTAACACACATCATCTGCTCTCACACATACCAAGAGCATAAAATGCAGTTCAAAGAGGCAAGATGGTTGGTTAGCCCTGCACTGCCCTCTGAATGATCACCTGTTCCCAAAGCAGCAGTTTCCTCTCCCTTCCTCAAGGTCACTATGTAGTCCTGAAGGGGAAGGCAAGGTAATGTGCCACTGTTCTGTTAGGCTTTGTCCTTTGTCTTTCTATGTGTACTGGAGAGTTAGACATAACATGAACATGGAAAAACCAATGAAATGCAGACAGAGCTCTACCTTGAACATCCAGACAGTCACACAGAGTGACAAGCTCAGCTCCTTTCACTCAATTCCTTATGTCCTTCTGAGACCATGAAAAGGAACTTTATGACATGCTGGAAGGGATGAAGTATTAACTATCAAAAACTAGACCGAAGTAACCAAGACCCTGGCTTATTTTCTCTTTGATGTATGCTTATGTAAATTCAAATAAATACGTTTAAATGCAACCTTTCTTCAATTCTAGCAGAGCTTATTAAATCTATTTAAGTGAGACAAGCTAGGCTCCGTGTAACGCTGGGAACTCCCCTGACAGTTTGCCTTCCTACTTAATGTGATACTCTACGATTACACACACCAGAGCCTTTCAGTCGAGCACTTTAATTTACAAATACTTTTAAGGTTTTTTAACGCCCCTATGGGCAGGCATTAAGAGTCCACTTTATTCAAGAGTAATCAATCGAAGTGTGGAGAGGCAGCCTGTTTTGCTCCAGATCACGCACTGAAACATTAGCAGGGTTTGGAAAACTCTTTCCTTGTCCCTCCCTCCTTGGTAGTCACTCAGAAACACGATTTCCACTAACAACAGATACATTCTCTTAAAGCTGGGCCAAACACTTCGAGCAGAGAGGCAGAGAGCAAACTCGGTAGCCAGCAGGAAGCAGAGACTAACCTCCCCAAAATGAGCCACCATTGCTCTTTCTTTGCTAAGTTCACTTACCAAGGAAGTGCTGCTCTCCATGGTGCAAATCTGGCAGACATTTCCTCCATGTCTCTTCCCAGAGCCGAGTATCTTCTAGGGGAGGAAAAGTTATTACTAAATGACATCACCTCAGTCTTATGCTTCCTCAGACATGATAGAAACTGCACCCATCAGAAGGACCAGTAACCCATTGCTCAGGCTCAACTTTTCTTTTTGAAATTGTTAGGTCCCTGGTTTCTGGAGCTTTTAATGCCATTTAATAACATGATTTGCCCCTCTCACAGCATAGAGACAGAGTGGTTAAGTCCAGCCTTTAGGACTGGTGGAGCTAGAAGTCAGCCCAGTCTGATTGGCACCAAGAAACACAGGTTCCAGCGGGACTCTTACCAGAGCCAGCCACAGGACACCAGCTCCTCTTCTGCTGGGCCTCCAGATAGTCTCTGTCACCCCCTAAACACTCAGAAGCACTTCAGCTATTAAATGTAGGCCACGAAAGAAACACCTAAGAAGAGACTCGCCTTCAAACCCAAGTTTTTAAACGAACAGCACACAGCCAAGTACATTCCACACAGGAACCCAGATCCCACTGACACTTCTGCTTCACACTTGAAGGACATGAGCCCTCCAGGTGAAGCACAACAGCCTTCAGTGGGCAGGTGACACTTTCCTTGCTGGGCTGCTACCAGGAGGCTTCAGGTGACACTGGCTTTAAACAAAGGGTAAGCTAAAAGCTCTTTGTGGCAGAAACTAGTGAGACAGCGACCTGGCTGCAGCAAGGACAGAAGATAAACCCCAAGGTGCAGGTTGCATCTGTAGGAAGTGATCCAGGTTGTAGCAGTAGAGAGCTGGGAGAGAAACAGCCCTGGGGATGGCTCGGAATGAACCTTGCACCAGCATTTCTGTTTGCAGGCTGTTTCTGAAATGTTTTAGTGGGATAAACCAAGAACTACCATCCCTCCATGTAAATAAAGGGATTTGCCATAAAGCTAACAGATCCTGCTCTTATGTAGTTCCCAAGAATATGAAGTGACAATGAGGTGCCTAAGAAAATAACTTTCCCACTGCCTGGGAAAAACCATTCCTAGGATGATAACTTCACAGCTGTGATCGATACAGGCTTTGAAAGAAAACAGGGGCCTGAAAGACTGTGTATGGTCTGACTAAAGAGAACAAAGACAACGAATAAAACTGAGGTATTTTTAAAGGTCTGTGTCTTACCTTCAATTATCATCTTAAAGACCAATTGCTGGAGTGGTTGCGGTCAGCCAGTTGCTGTGCGGGAATCCCATACAAGCTGGCAAACACAGGGAGCCATAAACCAGTGCTTGTAGCCTTTTGTCCACCCAGGAGATCATCCTGACAGGTCAAATCCATCGTGCCTTTCCACAAACTCTTCAGGTGCCACTCTCTGGCTACCCCATTGCTGCAAAAAGCAATTGGGGCTTTTTTTCCACATGTCCCACAAAGAATTTTTACAGTTGTATTGTGTGCCAAAGGTCGGAGCAGAGAACTTGAGACTGTGACCTCCAAACCCCCAGGGGCTCCACGGGAGTCTTGCAGCTCATTTACACCGAGGCAGTTTGCTGCCAGGTTTGAACCCCCAACACCTCCCACTGCTACCCTTTTGGACGCACAGCTTTTTCCCACCATTTCATGAAGAAACACACTCCCCGCTCTTCCCAACTTGTGTCACTCTACTGACTCCGGGGTGATTGCAGCAGCGCTGAAGATGGACTCATCCATCTAGGGGAAAACAAGGCTGCCTTCAAATCCTCTTTTATTTACTCCAGTCAGCTGTGCTGAGTGTATCGATTCAATCAGCTATTTCCTTAACCATAAAACCAGATGTGCGCCGTCACGGCCCATCTACAGGGACTGAATCCATGCCATTTAGAAAATGCAGAATAAAAATAAAAAAATCCCAAGAAAGCTGAGATATGCTGATGTTTGGAACTCTCAGAGTTTCCTAAGTAAATTGCTTTTCTTTTGAGTCCCATTTATTTTTGTTACCTCCAAAGAAATGCTGGTTTAGCCACATTTCTTGGAAACAGTGTTGAGATCTAATGGGTTGTTACTGATGTGGATTCTCAGGGGAGATGCTGGAGAATAGAGGGAATGTATTATCTTTGCTTCTGGGCATCAGCAACTTCTGTGAGCAATGTAGTGCAATACATGTCATTTTTTGCTGAGGCAATTAATTACCTCGGTCCCTAATGAGAAGAACTATTCAGCTTAAAAAAACCACTGCAGCCCTTTGGACTTAGGTTAGTTTCTGGGCATCGGGGTAGATGTGTGAATTAGGGAGGCTGTAGTGCTCAGGCTTCACAAGATAATATAGCTGTGAAGTGTTGCAAATATCACAACTAGGGAGGCAATGGGAAGGTGAGACTAGGCTTTGTTACTTAGGAAGGCCTGAGTAGGTTGCAGAGTCTCTGAGTTAGTCCATCCTGAGGTCCCAGTTGTGAGGATGGAGTCACAAGTGATTCACTGCAGAGGGAAGTGTTACTTTAGAAGATGAGTGATTCGAATTCAGGAATTACTGATTAGCACTCGGGCAAACCACATCCTAACGCCTCCCTAAACAGGCCCTGTCCAACGCACGTATCAGTTCTATGTCCAGTCCTGGGCCACTTTAACATTGCCTAGGAAAAAAAAAAAGCATAGAGGGGAAATGAGGCATCACAGACAACAAATACTCAAGGGAGACAAAGTGTAAACCCACCTCTAACAGCTGAGTACTCTCAGCCTCCAGGGAAAGATCACTGCCATATAGATGTGGTTTCCTCTGGTGCAAGGGGATACTCCAAACCTCACCAGAGTCAGTGGGAGTCTTATTGCTGATACAATGATAATGCCTTTGTGTAATTGAGCACCGCTAATTAAAACCAAAAGTAAGAGAATATTTTTCGAAGATGACTTGCTACTTTTCCCCTGCTAAGAGAGTTGTCTGACATCTGAAGAGTGGAACTCTGGGTGAGCATGGGCACACATATAACTTAGTCTAGAGGTAGCTTGTGTCCCCTCATGTCATAACTGTCATAGTTGCAGAGAGAAAGAAGTCATTGGGAACAACAAACTCTGAAAACACGTACAGCCAAACATTGGGTTTAAAAGCAGGAAGACATCACATTGTACTGTTCTCTCCTGACCTGTACTTTACACTGTACTACTTTGCGCGTTGTTCTTTCTCTTCCCCAGAGCAGACAGAAACCAGATCTTAAAACATGCACAATGAATTTTCAAATCAATAACATGTGAGACTTTGTCTAAAAGGTAAAAGTTGTTGTAAAACTCAATGTCAGAGTGAAGGCTTTGCCAATTCAATTATACTTGTTCCTCTCAAACTGAAACAAAAAGAAAAAAAGAAGAGAAGAAAAAAGAAAAATGATGTGTGCTTATTTCAAGCCCAATAAATGTTCCTTAGACTAACATCCCCATTTTGTAAATATTCTCAGGGCTTCCTACGCCAGCTCCCCTCAAGGGGTCATAATTAACTCTAACTGGGGTTACCTTGTTTCAGAATCAGTCTAATGTCAAGCAGTGTTTCTGCCTGTGTCCACAATTTAAAAATAATGTTGTGCCCATTAGATGGTATGAAAGCTTCCCAGAAATGGGAACCATACGTCAAAATTTAAGCACAAATAAATGGGATTAGACATGGCAGCTGTCTAGAAAATATTCAGCTATTTCACTGAGTTTTGGGCAAAACATGAACGGTTGTACCCATTCCAGTAAGTGCAGAACCAGAAAGGCTCCCACATTACCCTCTGCTTCTCAAGGCAAGTTTCATTTTAAGACTGACCCCAAAGAAACAGAAAACAGCAAGGTAAAAGTATAAACAGCTGTGCTTCTGCTGGCTTAGCTGGAGACTTCAAGGAGTTTGTGAATCACTCCTTCAAGGACATGTAGCAAGCAGCACCCAGCCAAACTGCTGAATCCAGGCCACCGTGGGAAGGGCTGAATGGTACAGAAAAGTTCCTTGTGCATCTGGGGCTATCATCAAAGAACATGAGCCATGGGACTTCCTCACTGGACATGATCTCTCCCTGCCATCCTAACTGGTATGCACCAACCTCTCTCAAGCTGCACATGGAGTGAAAGGTTTTTTGGAGGCAATAATAATCTGCATTTATAGAGGATAGCTTTGAACTGTGATTCACATTGCTGGAACCTGATTCGATGCAATAATCACAGAATAGTAGGGGTTGGAAGGGACTTCTGGAGCTCATTTAGTCCAACCCTTCTACTAAGGTAGGGTCACCTAGAGTAGGTTGCCTGTGATCATGTCCAGATGGGTTTTGAAAGTCTTTGGAGAAGGAAAGTCCACAACCTCTCTGGACAGCCTGTTCCAGTGCTCTGTCACCCTCAAAGTAAATTAGTTTTTCCTTACATTAGGGTGGAATTTCCTGTGGTGGCCCCTTGTCCCATTGCTGGGCACCACTGAAAAGAGACTGGTCCCATCCTCTTGACACTCTCCCAAAAAGCCTAGACAGAAATGGTAAGAGTTCCAGTCTCTCATTTGTACTTACATTTCTGGCCTTGGGATGGACATGTCACCTCTGTGCCCTGTGGACAGGAAACACACATCTGCCTGTTGCTGAGCCTGGATACCTGCAAAGGGGCAAGAGGCCCAAGTGTAGGCAGGAGGTAACACCATCATAGACTAAGGCACACCCTAATATACACTATGTGCAGTTTAATTGCAGATCCTCCCTCTCTACCAGAACCAACCCATGGGAGTGTCCTTGCATCCAGGTATAATGCTTGTCACATCCCAGTCCTTGTCAACAGACTATCAATAATCTTCCCATAGCTGAAAGAAAATGATTAGGAAGTAAAAACCAACAGCAGTAATTCAGGTGCAAAGCCACACTCCACATGACCCTGTCTTCTCTCATATGACATAAATATACACCAAATACAAAATCAGTTACAGAAACACCCTGGAAATCTGCATTTGGTTATCTTGAAACTAAACCACGCCAGGAATTTGGGTAAGTTTTTGCTTAAAGACTATCATTATTGGCACTTGATCAGATACAGAAAAGTTGGGTTTCCAGCTTGTAAGGGAATAATGCAAAAGGAATTGGAATAGATTAATTTCACATGCTTCATTCCAGGACAGGTAGGTTTTTTTAAGCACTAAAGAAACATTAATATAAATGTGTGTTATAATAGCAATGTAATGTATAAGAAAGTTTTAAAGCTTCCAGTCCACGAGTCTTTGCAATATTTAGAAGTGTTGGTTTTGTTTTTTTTAATATGGTATCAAGTGACTAAGATTCAGAAGTTGTTGAAAATGCATTTATTACTGTTTCTACCAAATACTTGGTTACATTCCTTGGTTGGTCCCTCAACAGGAGAAGAATGAAGTTCAAAGGTGTATTTTGTGACTTTATAAGACTCACATTTCTAATTATGTTTTCAATAAATGCTAGTGTAATACTGATCCCAAACACAACTGGGGCTTGTCTGTGCCTCTCCAAAAAGTGCTGACACCAAAGTGCTTACTGCCCCTACAGACAGAAGGATGAAAGTCAGAAGCACTCCTTGCATTTCACAAGGTGAAGTGTGACAGGAAGGTTCAATGGTGTACCCAAGGTCCTGTGGGTACCTACTGCACAGGGTGGAATGTAACCTTGGAATTCCTTCAAGCCTCAATCTACATCCCTAAACATGTCATCTGTTGCACAAGAGTGATCCAGATGGGCCTCCTTGGAGGTGGAGGGATTGTTCTCTGCAGATGTTCCTGCCAGGATAGCAGTTATCCTATCTCTGTGTGGTTCCGTGGCTGTCTTGCACGTGATGCATGTGAAGTAGGAAGCTGCTGGTCATTTTCCTGCTGCGGAAGAGGGCAGCAGCTGTGAGAAAGAAGTAATTGCATATGACCATGAAAAATAGCAGTTGAACAGAGTGGTTTCCAGAGGAGAGTATGACCACCACAGGAGCGTGTTCTGAAAGGATGTGATAGAAGGAAAAACAGCTTTGCGTTTTGGAGTAGATGTCAAAGACCAACTCAGGCAGTCACAATTGTTACTGGCACAGCTAATCATAGAGGACTATGGAATTCTCCAGATCTTCAGCTCAGCTTAGACACCATAGGAAGAACATTAGGGCAAAGCTGGAGAATGAGACGACCAGCAAGGAATGTTCAGATCTGTAAAGTGAGAGGCTTGCAAGATAAGACATTAGGGAGGGGGTAGCAGAGGCATGATAGAGCTGTTGGTGCTTCACAGGGTTGCATACCAAATCTCCTAACTTACAAGTGTACTGTGGAGGAAGTTGGGACAATCACTGCAAGTCTACTGCCTAGGGAAAAAAAGTAGAAGATCCTGGAAAAAACCAACCAACCAACTAACCAACCGGCATCTAAGATGCTAGAACCAACCCATTTGTGATCACTTCTCCCTGGAAGTTTCCTTCAGGGAAATCTGTTTTCATTACTGATGCCTACAGGCTGCATGCAAGTCAGCCTCCATTTCTCATTGGGATGCTGAAGACAACTGATACTGGTAAAAAACATTGGAATCTGCAGAACATTGCTATTATATCACCACAATTTACGATCAAAACCTCAGCAGGCAGAGCACATTGCAGGACACAACCCTCAAACTGTCCTCATCAAAGCCTCCTTTTCTCCAAAGATCTCTGCTTATGCTGTAGAAACAATAAAATATTTTAAAAATACTGCATGGACAATAAATAAAGCCAATCATCAAAGTACAGGCCAACAGATCAGCTGGAAACACGCCAAAAAATATCCTTAAGCCATTGTCTTTTCTGTTAAAAAGGTCTTTACCTAAAACATTGCTAGACAAGAGGGAAGAGATATTAAAACCCTTCCAAACATTCAAGTATTAGAACACGTTGTAGTTCTATTAGGAAAGAAATGCGCAACAGGGAGAGAAGATCCTTGCAGTATCTTTTCACAAATTAACTGGCAGCCCTGAAAGCCATTTCCTTCCAAAAAGCCTGGATTGATGTTACATCTGATCTCAAGAAAATAGCCATAAAGTCTGACTTACCAAGATGACTCCACTGGCTTTAAGCCTCAGTGAATAACATAACCCTAAAAATAGTGTTAGAGTCTATAAAATCAAACCAAACTTTGATGTAAATACAGTTTTGCAAGTAAAAGTGAAAATACTGAGCTCTCCATTAGGAAAACACATATAATAGACCAGCCTGGGAAAATCTGTTTGAACACAGTGAACTTTGTGGATATTAGTATGAAAGGCAAGCTTTTTTTTAAAGAAAATAATCTCATTTTTACTGATTGTCAGAAAACTGAAAAGTTCCTTCCACAAGGTGATGGAAAAATCCTGTTGGGACCTGGCTGTGGATACTGGGATTGACTTGCTCTTGTGACTTGTTTTAACTGAGCTTCTGCATGGTGGTGATGTTGCTCTCCTCAGATACCCCTGTGATCCAGGCTGTGCTGCCATTTCTATTTTACAGATGGGGAACAAGGGCCAGCAGGAGTAAAGGGCCAGATTTCTAACTGCATTTGTTTATGGAAATTAAAGGATTTGTTGAAACACCACTCACATGTGCTTAGGCCTTGATTTCCTTCCAGCTCACTCCAATGGGAGGCTCCCAAATAGCATAAAATACAGCACCTGAATGCTATGATGAAAGGTTAGAAGCATCTGTTGCACAATCTGCTGGCTACTGTGATCCCAATGGCTTTCCTGTGCTCATCCTCACTATGACCCTCTGGAGTCATCAGCAAACCTCATGGAATGGCTGCAGTTAACTCCTGGTCTCAAGAATGTGAACGATGCACCTTGTAAAATGCAACAATAAGGATGCCATGGACATCTGTTCTAGTCCTTTCATGTATCCACAACCACACCGCATGGGAAAGGTGTCTTGAATGCCTAGCAAATGGTTTCCACATTGTTTTGGGGAGGAATCTGGCTTTTCAGGTTAGTCCCTGTGAACTCTGAAGATGACTTAATGGATCAGGGAGTTTCTGCCAAAGGAGCTCTGCCTCTGCTCTGTATGAAGCTTGCTTTAACTTTTAGACATTCCCTTGATGACTTTCTGAACTGCCTCTAAAAAAACAAAAACCAACCCAAGACAAACCCAGTGGCACTCTCCTGGTGGTAATAGTGCTTAGAGCCCTTAAGAGAGACTGTCCAGAGGTGCAATTACTCAAGGGAAATCAGAACTGTTTCTTAGCTGCACATTTTTCTATTAGTTTATGTTTGAACACAGACTTGAGATAAGTCTGAGAGCTCCTTCAATCACCCCATGCTGCAGTCTGAGACACAGACTTCAGAGGTGCAGAGCAATCTGTGCTCTGGTTGCATTCCTGAGTGAGACTGGAAGCTCCCAGCAGATGTGGGTTTGTGGATGCACATTCTGCCAACAAAGTGAGCAGCTTTTAAAAATACAGCTTTTCAAATATGATTAAAAGGCCAGGTAGTCTCTAAGCCAGAAGAGAACAATCTCTCTGTCTCTGTGAAGTCCCTTCCTTTCCAGCGGCTGTACTGGCTGCTGCAGCCAAGCCAGAATGAAAGATGCTTTGCATGACTTTCAGTATTTACTCTCAGAGGAAGCACAGTATCCTGTCTGGCTGGTGGTACGCTCACCACCTGACTCCAGCAAGCTCCAAACAGCAAAGTCTTTTTACCCAACTGGAATGTGCTGCTGTTCAAATGCTGGGAATAAAATAAGCAAGAAGGGCTGCTCTATTAACTAGGAGGTCAGAGCACTATTTGCTCAAGGGTTAGCATTGAACTGGGCTCTCTGTGTTGCAGCCAGGCAGAGAGGCATGTGACTATGTCTGCACCCTGAGTTACTACCACAACGGGAGACCTTCTTGTACTGCTGGTCCTCCACATGCCACAGCCATCAGCCATTCATGAAGGGGCTAATAAAGAAAGGAGCCAGGTCCAGATTGTCAAAGGGAGTTAAGATCTGCCTTACTCTGTAAAGCAATAGATGGGGAGCGTGTCTCCAAAAATGGTCCTTCCTGTTGATGATTCTGTGATTCTGTGGTGCAACATCATCGAGTAACAAAAAGCAATCCCACCGCCCTCGCATTTGGTACTTATGCATTTAGTAGTACACAGTGTTCGGGCCCATCAGTCACGGTATGTTGATAGACTGGAAAAGGTTCAGACAAGAGCCTTGAGTTGATTTAAAAGATTACAAAAGAGGTTTCAGGCAGAAGTATCCAATACTGCAATTTATTCTTCTTGTTAGGGAGCAATCTTGCATTCTGTTGAAGCAGCAAGATGGGGAACAAACCTGACCATAGGCTTCTCATTCTGGCAGCCAAAAAGTATAATGAGATTTGGTGGCTGGGGGTTGAAGTGAGAATTTAGCAGTGAAGTGAAAATTTCTAAAACCAGGAACAATTTACTAAGGTAGCAATCAACTCTTCATTACTGGCAACCTCTGAAGCAAGAATGGCCTCCTTTCTCAAACATATTCAGCTCAAAAGAGATTGATCTGGAATCTGTTTTGATTACTACAGTTTGCATTATAATGGAAGATCAGAACCGATGAACTCATAGATTCTCTCTTTGTGCTGCTACAATACTATGAATCTTCCTAGAAATGTGGGAAACCTCTGACTCCCCTTTTTACACATGTTCTTTGACTTTAAGATGTGTGTTAGTAGCAATGCCCAACTGACCCAAAACTTACTGCTTGGTCACAAGTAATGTCTCCTGAGAAGGTGGCTCATTGCTGAACCCATGCATTTTTTTCCCGTTCCACTCAAATTCCCTCTCTGGAGTTGAATAAACTTAAGGAAGGTTCACATGGAACACGTGATGTGTAATTTCATACAATCATTAGCTGTAAATCCTCTGTCCGTGTTGATTCAGAAACCAAGAAACCCCCAAGATGCATTTCTTAAAAACTCCTCCTAACAGCACACAAATGTACAATCTCAGGTTGCACATAACACAAAACCAACCCAGCATTTTACTTCCTAATAAGCATAGCAATGTAAACACAACTACAGACATTGTTTTCTAATTAGGGGACTGTACCATGAGATGTTTACAGACCCCTGTGGAAATGTATGGACGTTTGGTTGCCTAGCAAACGAAGGAAATGGAAAGTGCTCTCAGCTAGGACATTCATAATTAGGCTGGCAGAGATAAAAATAAAAGTTCTAGAAGAAAACATAGGGAGCAATCCCACATTGACATGGAAAAGGCGAAGAAAACACTAAGGGGAGGTACACAGAGGTACTTCTTACCAATACTTTTTATTTTAATGTCATCTTACCATAGCTCTCCATGTGTGAACAGCTGAATTCAGACTGCAGGAAGGACTCGTGCCACATGTGGAAGCTGCTGTGGGGCCTTGTCTCCATGAGGCGTGTTCTTGGTGTATGACACTTGGCAGGGTCAAGGAACTTCTCTCCTTCAGGGCAGGATATTGCTGGGCAGACGCTGCATTTACGAGAGACCAGAGTCCAGTCTGCTCCAGCATGAGGCAGCAGCTCCTGTTTGTGCAAGAAAATGAGAGGCACATTTGGCAAAAAATAAGCAAGGGAGACTCATTTGACATGTGGTGGTAGGCCCAAAGAGATACATATGTGCCACAGCACCGAGAAAATGTGTTTTCTGATTGGTGACTAGCAACATACTTTGGCCAGCTGGATTTACAAGGCTGCACTGTTCGTGACTGTGGCCTGGGTCTCTGAGAGGAGAATCTCCTGGGGTCTCAGGCATAGCTGTGTCTAAGAACTAGCCCACACCAGCCTTTCAACCCTACCTTTGCTGCAGCCATGGAAAGCAAATTCCTGCACTTCTGGCTTTTGTGTTTCAATAAACAAAAGAATCTAAGTGGACAACTTAATTTTTACTGCCATTGGGGCTAGCTCCAGACTATAAACTTTGTAGTTTTGATTTTGTTGGTGTCACAAGGAAACCATCCTCTTTAGCACACAGTAAGCACTTCTGCTTCCAGCTTCTAACACCTTCATACTGATGTTGGCCTCATCCTCTCAGAAAGGGGAAATAAAACCTGGTGCAAAGAAACAACATGTTTTCCTTTGGGTTAAATAGATGTGGGAAAAGGTATCGGGCACTTGCTTATGTAAGAAACAGTTTCCTCAGGCATCACACCCCATTGTGGCATTGGTTACTACAGAACAAACTTTTTTTCCATCACAAATGCTACCCAAAGTTACCTCAAAGCTGCTGCCAGATGATGTCTTCCTACAACATTCCTTCTCCCTCAAAAAGCAAGAAGAATCCTGCCTATACAGCAAGAGTCAATCACACAGCACCCTGAAAGCATTTCCTGGCCTACTAGTTTCTCCTTCCCTGTTCCTACAACTCAAGGGTTTCACCTCATAGCCCGGGTTTAGAACAGGAGAGGAGTGTAAGGCTGCTTTGATTTGGCTTAACCAAGTACACGAATCTTGGATATAACTTGATGAGAATTTGGCTTTTATTTGAAAGCTTGAATATCGTGTATGGGAAAAAGCCGATCATTTTCAGGTTGTTTTTGATGATGGGATGGTGGGACTGTAGGTATAATTAACTCCATAACAATTAGCCAGTTCTGCTCTTGGCCAAAAAATTTCTACACCTAGTAAATGGTGTTTGAAGCACTTCTAATTCCTAGATACTTCAGCAGTTTTTAACCCGCCTGAAGTTTATTTGCCAGTCCAAATACGAGTTGTGAACTTTAACCTGCTGGTAGTATATTTCTGACCCCTCATGGGCCCTCAGCAACAGTCCATCACCCTCTATGCTTCTACAGAGCACAGGGATACAGCCACCACTCAGGTTACTGGCTATACTGCTGTCACCACCAGGATTTCTTCACAACTCAAAATTTTGCCCACCTTTAACACCCAGGAACACAAGGTGTGGCGGAGTAGGGGGAAGGGATGTTTGCAGTGGCTCTAATCTGCAAAGATGGTTTCCAGCTGCATTTCACATACGATTTGGGGTTTGGATGAAGCTTAGACAGAATTTCTCCATGAATTATGCAAGAGGCTGCTGGAACGCTGCAAGTACACAGAGGCACAAAGAGACTTGTTCAGGCAGCCCTCAGACAACACGCTGCCATCTGACACACAAACTGAATCAAAGCTCCCTCCAAAAGGCAGATAGTCTTACAGGGGGGAGGGAAAGCAGCCCCCCAAGTGCTGGCTGACTTTTATGAGGCTGTTAAGGGTTTTTTTCTTCTTCTGGAAAGAGA
>WTSP01006803.1:174707-193104 GCA_025331215.1 Actenoides lindsayi | reverse complement strand
GCTGTTCTAGTTTCCTTTTCTAATCACTCAGTCTCTCTCCCTTATTCCCTTTCTCTTCCCCTTTGGGGAGGGAGGGGAGTTAACAGAGAGTGTCTGTTCTAGGTCTAAGGGGCAGCCCTGATCCTAAACTGTGACACACCGGAACAGACTCTCCAGAGAGGCTGTGGAGTCTCCTTCTCTGGAGAATATCAAGACCTGTCTGGATGCATTTCTGAGTGATCTGCCCTAGTTTTGGTCCTGTTCTGGAAGGGGGGTTGGACTCGATGATCTTGGTCCCTTCCAACCCCCCTAACATTCTGTGATTCTGGGATGTGTGTGTAGGTAGGTGGTTATAAGTGGAAGGAAAAGAAAGAGAATACAGTCCTATGTAATGTCAGTTAGAGGAAAAAGCCTGAGTCATTAGTTAGAAAATACTCTGCTGAGAGAAATTAAGGTTTCTTTCTGTAATAGAAAAATGAATGGATTTTTTGAGTATTCTCTGAGGTCTGTTTCGTCTACAGGCTTCTATAGTTTTAATACCATGTGCACAGGAAGGCAACCCATGTAATGCTTAGATTTAAATGGATTGGAGACTCCTTGGGGTCAAATGCTTATTTGTAATAATTTCATCTATTAGGGTGGTATCTAGAGATCCCCACTGAGACCAAGTGCTGAGCAAGCCTGTGGTAAAAGGCACTGTGGCGAAATTTGTGACTTGTCAATACAAGCAAGTAGGAAAACTGTTTTTAAATTAGCATGAATCATAAAGCAGATTACGATGGGTGTTATATATTGGAAGAATATCGCTGCTTTATGAGGCGAGGATTTTGTGAGACTTGTAAGAGTAATACAATAACCAGGAAAGCAGTGAAGTAGCACAGTCATGTAGCCATCTAAGAGTTGTCTGTAGTGTGTGCATGTTCTTCAGCTGTTTGTGATTAGTCATATTTTTAAACCTACACGAAAGTCTGTATTTTGGGTTTTAATTAAATTAACACAGCTTTACACCGCTTTTCTTTTTTTCAGCGTTGTACTACTCTTCATCTTGCACAGAGTGTATCTTTCCCAGTGTATTTTCCTCACACTGAAATCAAGTTTTTGTTGTGCTGTGGATATCTCCATTTCAATAGCAGAGCTCTTGAAATACTTGGAGTATTCAGAAGTACTTGAATAATTATTACCAATTGTGGCCTGTTTGGTTTTTTTTTCCTTTGATAAGGCTTTGAGAACCTCAGGAGTCTCCAGGACCATAATTTTCTATCTGCCTGGACTGTAAGCACTCCTTGCAGAAAAGCAAGTTCCATCTGAGTGGTGGTTAGTATTTTTACCCAATCGGTTGTTTTTGAGAGACTGTTCCAGAAATATGTTCCTCCTGATGAGTAAAAATCTATTATTAATTTCACCGTACATTTATTCAGTGTAATAATTTTAATGGAACCGACACCGTGTGCTTTCTGTGATATGTGAGCAATGAAATTATCAACCATGGTAGCTCTGCCCTCACTTGTATTGTCCAGACCCAACATAGAGCTTAGAGCTATGAAAGGCCTTGCTGTACTCAGTGTGCATTTCCCTTTAATTTGGTAGGTGTTTTGTGTGTAAGGCTATTTGATCCTTGGCTATTTGATTTAAACCACTTACAGGAGGTTAGCAACTAAGCTATTTGCTAAGTTGTGAATAATAAAGGAATATTATTACAGTACTAGTAAAGCGGAGTGATTTTTGCCTATGTGCAGTGTAGAGTATGTCATCATTCTAGTTTGAATCACACTTAGAATGTTCTAAATTTTCCACAATCGCATATGAGAGAAACATGGGAGGGTTTCAGTACCTAACAAACCAATTTATCTCTTCAAATGACAGGCTGAACTTTTTGGAGCCAGAAAGGCCCATTTTGCCACCTGAATCATGTGGCCATTCAGCCTTCCTCAGTTCTCATCTAAATGAAGAGTGAGAACACCTGAAAGGCTGAGCTTTATTTGGAAATTTCAGTATTTATTGCCTACTGGTCCTTTGTATTAATTTGCATGGTTTTAAACTGCTAAATAGTTCTGAATATTTTAAAATATGTGGTCTGTGGATTATTTATAAACCCATTTAGGAGAGAAAAGCAAGCTTTCCTCAGTTGTCTTTCATGTTGACTATTCGGTGAAGAGTCCAGATGTATTTAATGCAGAATGTATAATGAAATCAGTGGGAGTTGTCTGGTCTTTGGTGAAGTAATCTAAGACCAGATGCCACTCTTGACTGTGATACCCCTGTAATACCTCTGTCTGTGTTACAGACCCCTTCACCGTAAGCCTTTTAAGATCAAAAGGCTGTTAATTGCTCAACTTGTGCATATAATATTGGAGTCAACACAAAATACGAAGCAAAGCTAATAATGTTTTAGATTGATGCTATGCTAGCATAGCTTCGTTTGATCTCTCTCAAGAGCTTTTGGGTGTAAAAAAGACTGTTAAACATTTAATTTGACATGTGAAAGCAGTAATACTAAAATAAAAAGATGTGTATTAGGATCCAGTTGTGAGAAACTGAGTTTTGAAGGCATTACAAAGGACATGAGAATGATTAGCTAATGGTATTACAGTATCACAAATCTTATGCAGTTACTCAGTAAAAAATGTTCATGTTTGCATTGTACTTATCTATAACTGAAAAAAACCCACAAACAACGAAACAAAATAAAAGCCACTAAAAATATGTAGAAAGGAACTAGCCAGTTTCAGGGCCCAGGCCAGAGGTGGATGTGTATCTGAGCATAATACAGTAAAACAACTAAGAGACAAGAATCATATTTTCTAAAGCAGAAAATATGAACTACATGAACATTTTGTTAAGTATGTATATTCAGAATTACCTGAAAGCACTGGTTTCTGTGTGGTGAGGTGAAATAACATTGTGAGCTATTGCTCAAAGGAGGTTAACTGTTGCTGTTGTTTTGACTTGCATAACAGGAGTGCTATGGATTGTACACTGATTTTCACAACAAACTGAGTGATGACTTCTTTCCAGTATCAGAAAGTTTACAGTGTGTTTCCTTTTACTTAGGGCTTGTTCTTTCACTTCTAATGAAAATGGCTGATAATTACTGAAGTTCCTCATAGTGGATTGAATTTATAGATGCTTATTTGGGTGTAATGATGCTTATTTCTGTTAAACTTGCTATCTTGGGCCTGTGGAGTTTATAAGAGGAGTTTATAGGGCTGTAAAGTGCAAAGAATTTGAATCTGGATACCTTCTGTTGAATTGTATCATATATGATGCCAAGGTAGAAGCAGGTAACAAACGATGTTGGATAAGGATTCCTTGGGTTTGCCGCTTGTAGGATGCTGGAATATACTAAAAGGACAGCTGGGCTGTTACTTTTCACCTTCTGGGCCTGTTTTGGTGCAGTACATCTTTGAAATAGAGAATACCTTTCCCTCTCTATTTTTGGTGCAACTGTAATCAGATTGGCACATATGCTTCACATATGGAAACCTCCCCTAGGCATGCAGGTCATAAGATTTTTTAGATTGGTTTTCCAGTAGGTGCTTTGGAAAACAGAATAGGATCAATTTGTGGAGCACTAGAACACGACAGTGATTCACTGGCATCAGTGAAATGCCAGATGTGCTGAGAAAAGTGAAAAAGCTTCCTAACACATGGGTTACTGTAACTGGTGGGTGGCAGGATCCAATATAATGCATATATTAGTACTGCAGTAATTGTTTTCTGTTCATTTTTAAGTTTGAATTGGAAAAAGCAGTCTCAAGTGTGTTTACGTGGAGGGAGGGACTGTAGAACAGCCTATTTATCCACAAAGTCCAGGCACATTTAAAAGAAATACCACTGAATGTGCTCAGCAGTAGGCTTTGAACATGCAGGGAAAGTTTGCATTAATAGGAAGCTTTCTCCAGGTTCTCTGTCTGCTGCCTCTGTGTGAAGCCAATTGAAGCTTAGCTGAGAAAGGTCATGTTAAGAGGAGCTGGGTAAAGCCTTTTTGATTCATCAGCTGCGCAGGAATCGGAGGTGCCTGCTGCAGGACGCTGCAGGTGTTCCTATCTGTGCCGCTGGGTCCAGCGCACTAATGGTGTAATGGCTCTTCAGGGCAGTCTACAAATGGATTGGGAATGCTGATTGCAGGTTCTTTATGTATTTGTATGTAAACGTTTAGTACATGTATCAAGTGGAGGGGACTGAGTAGCGGGAAAAACTTAACAATATAGAAATGCAGGACATATTACTACAAATAGAATTCTTTTCCCTGTGTCCTTGGAAGATAAGAAAAGAAGTTGAACTGCAGGAAGAAAGTTTAGTGCTAGATGGTGTCAAGGGAATTCCAACAGTAAAGACTGGAAGAGACCAGAGTGGTTTCTTGTGCATCATTTCAGATTCTCCATCTGTAAGAATAGGTTTAGTTGCTCCTCTTTTGTGAAAGCTGAATAAACCTTGGAATAACTACTAGCTAATCCATTGGGATCCCTTCAGTCTGTGGTAACAAGGTACGTCTTTTATAATGGACTTGTGGTTGGGACATGAATCAGTGCCTGGAAAGGGCTGGTGAGCTACAGAGATTCTTTTAAATCTGTCACTCTCTTAATTTTTCTTTGAGATATTCAATCACCTTACATGCTCTGAGTAGAGAAAACATTGCTCGGATATGACCTATGAATATGAACGCAGAAACCTGCAGACATGAGAACTGATGTCTTCAGATGTGATGTTGCAGTTGAACTTTTGGAGGACAAAAAGTTCCATCAGCAAGGGACATTTCTACATACTGTATGTCCCCTGGTAGCTTTGCATTAATAGGGGATAGGAATAACAGACTTGGGGAGGAGGGCAGTAGAGAGGCATGTGCTTCAGATGCATGTTTGTGTTTGTAGGGCTGGGGATTCCAGCTTCAGTTAAGCATCACAGCAGTTACTGATTACAACTAGTAATCTATTCTAGTAAGAATGATAAATGCAATTTCTCTCTTGGAATGAATTTAGGAGTTCAGAGAAGGGCACAAATTGCTCTGGAGAAATGGTATGTTCACCATTTCTTACCGAGGGAATTCCCATCCCATTGCACGTTAGAAACTCTGTGGTGACCATTCACAGTGAGAAAAACGGCTGCAGTTCTCTATGCAATTTTACACTGGGCACAATGCAAGAAACACCTTTGCTGTTTGCCTACCTCGTGGCATTTCCTGCCCCAGAGCTTCTGTCATGCGTTCCCTATATCAGACGTCACAGGAGAAGGCTGAGGGTTTTGTGTTCTCTCCAAGTACTCAGAGTTTCTTTAAGTGCCTGCAGTAGGAGTAGCTAAATGGAGGATGAATTTTGAGCCGTGCAGCTGGTGCTTTGCGCAGTAAGCTCAGCATCCCTGAGTGTCGGTGGCTGGCTGCCGGATCCTCCCTTGGCCCCCTAGAAACATTCTGAATGAGACTGTAGGTTGTCAGGTGTTGGTGTGTTCAGCACGAAGCTCGCTCTTCTGGGCCCCACGTCATCATCACCTGCCAGAGTGCCTGCATCTGGCAGCTTTGGCATCCCAGCCCTGCTCCACTCGGCTCTTGGCTTTCCTCCATGCTGGGGCTCCACAGGGGAGGCTCAGCTGTTTGGCACCGGTGGGTGTGGAGGAGCTGGGTCTGGCGTGTGCCCTCCTACAGCAGGAGGGAGATGCAGGCCCTGCTTCATCTGGGGGGATTGGGGAATTGGAGGCGAAAGGAGGTGAATGTTTTGAGACCCACCCAGCAGGTAATCAAGCCCAAAGGATATGGGGAATGGTGAGAGTGCCTGGCCTTGGCCTGGGTCTCACCCAGGCAGCATCCACTAACGAAGAGGCTTTCCAAGGAAGAGTTTTTTGATAGCATATTTTATTCGCATATTATTCAGTAGTTATATGTATTTACATTTGGTTACATTTTACTTGATAAGGTTTTTTAGTTAAGGGAGACATTCTTTCTCCTACTAGATTACAAAATAACTTTGTGCTAGATGCGTTGCATGTATATTTTCCAAATCCTGAAGCTTTGGTAGCAGGATACTGCCTTTTACATTTTACAAGTAAGCAAGCAATTAGGTGTTATTCACTTAACAATGGTGTGAACTGTTACGAGTATCTTCTGAGAGTTGGACAAAAAGAAAATAGAATTCTCACCTTTGGGCTTTCTTTTCTTCCTCCTGTCATTTTCCTGATCTTTAGAAGCTATGCTTCTTTTTTTTTTTTATTTTTTTACTATGAATTTCTCCTGCCCATAGCTCGAGGTGCTCAGTCTCTTGATTTTCATGAACAGCTGGTACATAGCTACGATGACTTCTTGTCAGGCTGAAAAAAAGAAGTTTTATCTTTGGGATGTTTGTTTTCTTGCTGGTGACTCAGAGGAATAGTCCCTACTTAGGTCTTTTTCTCTTACACATTTGATTATTCCTCTGATTGGCATTTAAGAGTTGATCAGAGAATACCTACTTCTGCCTTGTGACAAAGCTACGTGTTAAACTACAGTCTGGAGCGTCCATAGTATCGTAAGCAGTGAGGCTCAAATCTCCTTAGATTGAGAGCTGATCTTACAGCAAGCTCTCAGCTGGTTATCACCACCTTTTCCCATCGGGGAGAATCTCTAAAGGTCAAAGGTGGGGTCAGTATTCCTACCAGCAGGCAGTCAGAAACATGCTGTCTCTCTCTGCTGGGTAATGATACAGACTGGATTCTCTGAGCCCCTAGCCATGTCTGCATTGTCCACTTGTGCAGAAGGAGAGGACCCCACTTTCCTACTACATGGGGGGGGGGGTTGATGTTCCCCGGGCAGATGGCATCTAGTGATTGGAGCATTTTGTTCCTTTAGTTCTAGGAAGAACCTTTCAATTTAGGTTCATGTGACAGTGGTCCAGCTTGTGTGGTGTGAGCACGGTGTGTGCTGCGAGCGTGGTGTGTGCTGTGAACGGAAGCACTGTGAGTGGAAGCACTACAGATCTGAACTAAAACACCCAGTGTTGCACTGTTCAGAGTAACTAGGTTGTGCTGCAAGAACAAGGCAGTAGTTGAGTGTAAAGTGCACAATGAAAGAACTACTCTCTTGAGCATCAGGTCTTTAAGAAGAGCTCAAGGTATCCAGACAATAATTCCTGTGGAAATAAAGAAGTAATCAGATAATTCCTGTTGAAGCTGTAATTTATTTATTTTTTTCTCTGACAGACTTCTGAGAAATTATTAATATTCCCCACTGTTTTCAAAGTTTACATTAGGAACAGTTCAGGATATTGCAGAAGGATGTACCTCAATTGAAAATATTGATTTCTTCATTCATGCTTTTAACAGGCATTTCCTTTTCTTAATGCTGTAACTAAGTGGAAGGAGGTTTTTAAGGAAAAGGTTGTATGGTTTTTTACATTACTCAATATTTCTAGGTATTTCAAAAGCACTGAAGCATGTTTTCCCAGGTGGACATGGCATTGCTGTCAAACTGACAGGGGCAGTGGCTGGAATGATTGGCTCAGTTATTGTGGAAGTTAAAGTTGATTTAATAAATGTACCCATTTTCCTTTATGAGGTCTGTAGCTCTATTATTTGATTTGACAAGTTCTTCATCACTTTTTGTGGTTTTATGTTCCCTTTGAGATGCAGTTCCCCAGTTCCATGTGGAAATTGTCAGGTAGCATCTGGTTAAATGATTCTGACAAGTGTGTTCTGTCAGTTTTTGTTTCAGTAACTTAATACGTGAGGAAGTCAGGCTTTTGTATGGGTAGTAGTATCTACAGGTTTTTTTTTTTCCCTGTCTTACACAGATTCATATAAGAAGGCCAGTGTGTCTCTGTCATGCCTTCTGGCTTTAGGTGAGAGGTTTCACTTTTTAGTAGTTTTTATTTTGATTTGATGTGTTCAGAAATGGGTGAATACAAAGGGAATATGTTTAAACTGTACTAGCCATTCTAGAAAAACAATAGATATTACTGTCATGCTGCAAATGCAGAAATTGTTAAATGAAAAATGTATAATTTTGTGCTGAGTTATTAGACATCATAGTGTCTGATATTAAAACCCAAGTATTTGATAGGCTTTCAGCAGAATGTCTTTTATAGTCCTAACTCAAAAAAAAAGCTTGACTGTGCTGTAATGTTAAGGATTTTAGTGTTCCTGTCAGGATTGTCTCAATACTGAAACTAATAAAAAACATTTTGGTGTTTGACCTTGGCCTTCTCAGGGCCTGATCAGTACCCTGATCTCAGGGTACCTTGTGCAGGGTAACTTTTTGAAAGAATTCAAATGTTTGCACCCAAAAAATATTCTGCCAAGCTTAGAAGGGATTCTGTCAAGCAGAAATACAGTATTAAGGAACATAAAAAATAAAATGAATGCCATGTGAATATGTTTTATTTAATAAAGAAGATAGGTGGCTCAAAATGCATCAACAGTGGGATTAAATTCTGCAGTTGTTTAAAGAAACCCTGTCACTGAGACAAAGCCCGGTGGTGTCAGCGAAGATGGTTTCAGTGAAGTAGGCAGTGCTGCTTCTGAGTTGAAGTGGGATTCTGTATCCCTCATTCAGCTTGTGCTTCTGTTCACATAGCTGTGCTTGCTGACACTGGGCTGAGTGGGCACGTGGTACTTCTGTTATGCACTTACTGCTTCCTCTAAGAAGGGAGAGATTCCATACAAGAGTGAAGAACTGCTCAGTGATGTTCTTTATCTACTTAGTATGAAACATGATCTTGTATAATTGGTATATTAAACTAGAGCCTGCCAGTGTTTGTTTGGTGTAGTTGATGGGACAAATGTGTAAGACAGTAGTTTTACTCTACCAAATAACAGAATCACTGAGCTTGGCAGGCACCTCTGTGGGTATCTGGTGCAACTACCTGCTCAAGGAGGGTCACCTAGAGCAGGTCGCTTAGCGTCATGCCCACTTGGGGTTTGAGCATCTTGAAGGATGGGACTCCACAATGAGGCTGGGCAGCCCATTCCAGTGTTCAGTCTCCCTTACAGCTAAAGGTTTTATTCTTCTGTTTAGTTGTACTTGCTTGTGTTTTAATTTGTGCCCATTGCCTCTTGTCTGTACATGATAGATGTTTCTAGAGAGTTTTGTAAGAATATCCACATAACGTGTGTAGAGCCATAGGAATTTGAAATGCTTTCAATTCTGAAATGCATAGCGGTGATACGGTAAACAAAGATTTTATTTTACTAAGACATATTTAGGGATGGGAATTTGGGTGGTTGGTTGTTTGGGTTGTTGTTTGGTTTAATGGCATGAAACACTCGAATACAAACTATTGCAAACTGTAGGGAGAACAACTTGGATGTACCCTTGTGTTGCTTATAATCAAAGGGCTCTGTTGGCATGTTTAGTGCATTAAGTCTATTAGTGAGTTCAGATGGCAAGTTCTAAGAGTAGAGTTGTTCTTTCTCTGGTGTTCTGTGCCTCAGCCTGCTTTTAAATGCATTCAGTGCTATACACGGTGTTCGAAGAACGTGACAAAGGCAGTAATTTCTTAAACGACCAGGGAAATAAAGCATACAGGGACAGTTTCTCCTTTTCAACCACGTGCTCACTTTGTGTATGCGCAGGTATGCTTGAGGTGAGTGCTGTAACCTGTTTGTGTGTGCTTGGGCACAGCTGATAGACTGTAGGAGCAAGGAACAAATGTTCTCCTCTGTGAGTGTACTTAGCAATCACATGGAGGCATTCTAGATTGTTTTCCCCCTACTTCTCATTGTCAGCATTAGACATTCTCAGTTGAGACTGATGTGGTTTGCCAGTTCTGCCTAAGTCTTTATGATCCTGGCCTATGTCCATCTCACTGCTATGACTAACTACATCATGGCTGAGCATACCTGTGCTATGAGCATTTCAGGAGTAGCTCTGAGCAGACGGAAAGATATTGGGCTCTTGCCCACCTAGGTAAGATGTACTAAGTCATTAAAGCAATGAATTTTTGTCACCAGCCTGAATTTTAGTTTCTGTTCCTCGTGTTTTAACAAAAGTGTTAATTTCAGTGCTTTGCGAGTAATTTTTTGTGGAATGTTTTCAGCTTTGCAAATATTGCGTAGCTCTGAGATTAGCCCCAGATCCTGTCAGATCTTGTCAAGTGCAATTCTTTCTAATTGCAAAACAGGCTAATCAGTCTTTAACACTTAATCAACCCCTTTCAGTGAAATGCATTTCAAAAAGGTGCTGGGAAAGGGTGCTTTTGCTGATTTACCTGAAAGACCTTTGAACTGGTTTGCTGTCATCTCACAGAGACTCAGCTTGCCTGAGTATCTGATCTGTTGAATAAGGCCCACTGACAGTTACATAATGTGTCACAGAAATGTTAGAACTGAAAATGTTTGTTAGCATCATGGCTGCACAGCAGGAGATCCACTTTTTAGTATTTATTGCCTGCAGAAAGATGTGGATCAGAAATCCATCAAAGTTTTCTCTAGCTTTAAGAATCTGAAAATAATAAATAGTCCTGGCCTGTCTGATCTCTGCTTATTCTTCCACAGAAGCCAATAACGGTCTAATACCAAAACACCAATGAAGCAAAACTCCTTTCAAATCTCATGAGGAATGGTTTTCCTTTTTTCTAGTTCTTATTATAGCTAAGAACATACTCTTACTGAAGTTCACATCATCACCTAGTAACTGTATAGATTATTAGTAGTGTAGCTACAATGTCAGTAACATTATTCACCTGAATGGACAGCAGTCCCAAGGCACGTGGCCCATCTATGGTAACACTCTTTCGTTTAGGTAGTATCTTAATCTATATTCATGTTCATCTCCACATTCACATTAAGTGGAGAGTTTCAGTTAAAAGTGTGTTGTAAATGATGTGGTCACATTATAGAAATGTTTTACAGAGAGGATTGTCAATACACAGGAAAACGGTAGCCAAGGCTGTGCACAGATGTTCTCTTTTTCAGTGGTCATGCTAGTTAAGACACTTGTGTGTGTGTCTCCTCGGGGATGCCATCTTCATGAGCACACACCCCAATTTCTTATAGTCACTTGGGTTAAACAGTCAAAGATCACAGAATCATAGAACAACTTAGTTTGTGAAGGGACCTCTGGAGAGGACAGAGTCCAGTCCCTGCCTGTAGGAGATCTAATTTAGATCAGGTTGCCAGGGACTTCTGCAGCTGAGTCTGGAATAGCTCTGTAAAGGCTTGAGTTAACCTAGTGGGTCTTGACACAAATCCAGGAGTGTTCATTCTTCTCACAGCAGAACTATGGGCGTCTTTGCTCACAGATGCCAAGTGCAGAGAAGCATTAGAGGATGGTGATATGTAGCCCTACTGCAGCTGCACCCTGAGAGGATGTGCTCAATTGCCTTTGGGAACACTTCAGAGCCTGCGCGCCTGATGCTGCAGCACGGGCCAGTCAGATGCCATGTAAGTCAACCAGTTTCCATGACCTGAATTCAGATGCCACGGAAAATTCTTTATAAATACAGTTAACTTGCTAGTGAATGTGTGTTCTCAGCTTAGCTGGAAGTGATTGCAACCTCTTCTTGGTTTCCTTTGTGGTTTTGAATGACAACAGTTTAAGGCTTCCTATCTTGTGTCAATTGGATGTAGAAATCACTGCTTTACAGTCTTTCCAAAGTCTTCACTCTTTGTCTAGATATTGGAATGAATATATGTCATTTTGGTTTTGGAAGGGGAACACCCAGTGAGATTGAAGTAAAACAGTGAATGGGGAAAAAATTGCAGTCAAGGAAAACATGACTGATCACTTGTCCTGATGAGTCTGAGGTGTGAAATAGGCACAGCATGGCTCACAGTTGCTGGTGCAGTGAAATGACTGTTGGTGCCGTCATCTGACACGGCCATAGGATAAGCCACGGACAGTGATTTTTAACTTAGGAGAGGTGACTTGGTCTTTAGTGCAGGCTTGGATGTTTAAGTTGTACAGAACACACAGAGCTAATGCTTATTTTTTATTAAAGTTCTCAATGTAGAATGCTCAACTCTAGCCAGTGATATCCTGGGCTTGTAGTTGACCTAAGTATAATTTTTGCTGTATTTAGGCTTAAGAGTGCACTTGAATTGTTAATAAGTTAAATTTTGAATCTTGAGCCACCCAAGATGATGACTAAAATATTGCTTAGAATATGCACTTAATGATTTCATATAATCTGGGTCATTTAATGTATGCAATCCATTTATTGCAGTGAGTACTGTACACCAGAGTTGTGAAAGAAGAATGAAGCCTACAGCTTCAAAACGTGATTACAATAATGTAAATCACTGATTAAAAAAGTCAGTCTATACTTGTCAGAGGGACTTCCATCTCACTGTAAACATAGGTGTCCACCTTTTTCAGCATATTATTAATATATAGCCTTCAGTACACAATTGGAGTGTTTAGGGACATCTGTTTACCTATTTTAGCATGTACAGAAGCAGCACAAATTGTTAATTTGTGAAGCAAAACTATATGGTTGAAGCAGAAAAGCTCACAAATCTGTCTCCCTGCTTTCTATGCTTTTATTTTCATCTTTTTATCTCACGTTTTTTTTTTGATTCCATGTTGTTAATGTTGGACAACATACTTTGTGCTTTACACAAGATGCTATCATCTTACAGCAGTTGTGGATGTGCAATTCTCATTTTGTGGCCAGTGTAGATCATGTATAAATTAATCTAAATGTAAATCAAATAAGGACTTACTAAATATCACTCTGTGTATTTTGATAAACTATCAGTGTCAACAGATAAAAATCAGTGTAAACACATCTATTTCTTTGACTATCTTGACTGTGAGAGGTTTAAATGTATCTTCCTCTTCTAGAGTCAGGTGATGGCTGTGTCTGGTTCTGTGACAACTAATTCTGCATTCATTTTCCAGCTCTCTGTTAAATATGTGCTCATTGTCTTGCCATTTTCAGTAATGGATGAAATGTGGACAGGGTTTTGGGAATACTCAGTGTACAGAATCAGATTTTGCTACCTACAATCGGGCTTACTGCTGTCATCTTCTACATTTAGCTCCACTGAATTTAGAGACATAGCTTGAGACACAAGGTGCTGCTCAGTTTGAGAAGAGCTTTGGCAGAACCTGTTCTTCTGCAAATGCTGAGGTTGAGATTGTGGACAGTTCAGTACTTTCGTCAGCAGCAGTACTGGAGCAGTGCTGGTTTGTGTAGGCAGAGTTGAGTTTGCTGTGGTAATATTATACTGAGGAAGACAGGGTTTGTGGTGGTGGTTTGGGTTTTAGGAGATGCGTGTGTGTCTGTGATGTAAGGACTCAAAGACAGTTCTCAAATACTGTGTTATTTGGGGCATGTGCTCATCATATTTACTGGCTCTGCTGAGAGGAAACATACAGCCAACACATGAAGAGTTCTGTCTGTCTAAATTTGACTTACATTAAAGCAAAAATGTGTTTCCTCATACTTTTGAAATGACGTGACAGTGTCCCCTTGTGGCGAGACAAGACAGATGGAGTTCAACTACATTTGCAGCTTTGCTCACTTTTTATTTCTTTTTTAATTGGAAGGATTGTGGCATGCCTGCAAAAAAAAAAAAAAACAAAAACCCAGCTGTACTTCAATTGCTAGGAATGATTTAGGAATAATGTTATAGTATGGATGTCTAGGTTTGTGTGGATGGGACGTATCAGGACTCCTATAAATATTAAGGTATACAATTTTTCCACCTAAAACCACGTAGCACTTCACATGCAGAGATGGAAAGAGGGACGTTTCCCTTCTTAAATAAACATTGTGTTCCTGCACTCTGCAGGACATGTAGTATAATGAATGGTTTCACAGCACATTCCTAATGACCTTGCAGTGACAGCACGGCGTGGGGCTGCACCAAGCTCCTGGGTTATTCGATCAAAGCAGAACAGCCTCAGCGGTAGGGCACCTGGCACCCAGGGTGGACCATTCAGACACGTGCTGCAGCCACAGTGCCCTGGATTCTCTCACGCTTCCTTTCAGTAATTTTACGAATCAGATTTTTAGTGTTGCACACTGCAGTATCTTCAGTGTAATTAGCAGAAAGGGCCCCTATCTACATTAGCTTAACAACTGATCTGTAAGGCAGGGACAAGTTTGGTAAACACATTTCAAGTAGAAGTCTTCTGTATGTGTATTATACACCTGTGGTATGTTGGCTCAGATGAAGTTTCAGGAGGATGAATGCTGCAACTTACTGTAGTACATGGTAGGTTGCACTAACTTTGTTTCTCAACCTGTATGTCCCTTCAAAACAAAACATAACAGCTTTAAACTTGGCTAGACTGATTTTTTAATTAACTAAGAGCTAGAGTCTATGAAGTAGCATTTCACAGACAGGCATTGCAGGTGATGATGCTATCAAATGTGGACATGCAACAGAAACTGGAACTCTTATTTAGAAAGGTACATGAATAAACAGTTCTAAACAGAACTGTGGCTTTTTTCCTACAAACAGGTGACTGTATGTATGTTTATATTTGTTTATTGAGATTGAAGCCAGGAAATATTGACAAAATAATTACCTAATAAAGCATTAAAGGATCAAAGTATAACCTGCTGGTGCTGAAAGCTATTAATCCATTAAATGGGAGTGGAAGCTCATTACTTTTTCCCCAGATGGGTGTGTGTGCTAGAGAGAGCTGCAAGCCAGAGTCTTGTCTCCAAGTGCCCTTGACCTGTAGGGCTCAGCATTAGATCTCAATGTTTAATGTGCTCTCCATTTTAATGTAAGTATAGCTTAATCTCTCAAGATTGAGGAATATAAACTGCTTCACTGTGTCAGTGTATAAATGACTCCTTCAAAAAAGGAATGCTATTTTGAATATCAATGGCAGTTCAGATAACGCAGATACCAAGATAGACAGAAAATAGGTTTTAAAGCACATTATGAAAATAACATGTAGATTTTCAGTGGAACATTGATCCTTCTAGTTTGGCAACTTTTCACTGAAACTCTTAGGGAGACGATTTATTTAGGTTTTTATGTTTCCAATGATACTGCATTTTTGTAAGCTAATATTATGAGAGAAGGGCTCAGCAAGCACTTCAGATACTTAAGCTTTCTGCAAATAAAACCAGTTCCTGATTAAACTCCACTTAAATCAGTGAAAACCCAGCAAATCAGAATTGACTTTATCTTAATTTTTGCTATTGTGTCTTGCCCTGTTCTTCACTTACTTTAGCACTGGGCTTCGATACTGTTGGTTCTTAGATTATATATGGAAAACACGCGATGCATATTGAGGCAGTATCGAGGAACAGTGTTGGGACTCTTGGCTGTCTCTATGTGGGGCAGACCCTTGTAGACAGAGAAGTCAACTGCTGTTCTGTGTGCATGTAGGAATTGTTTTTTCTCTGTTGAAGATGTGGAGTGTGGATGTAACCTAGTACTTGCAGATGTAAGCATTTGCCTAGATAGTAGCCTTTGCACGCATGAGTAATGGAAATACTGAAACTAATGACTACTATGTTTTCATCTAAGCTCTACTGCAAAATCTCCCTCCTGTAATTACATTGTGGGCAAAATCCCAAATGGGACAGCAGTTGTTCTTGAATAACTGTATTTGCTTTAGGACACCAAAACTGGGAAGGTAAATCACTAGCAGTGACATTCACTGAAATGCAAAATGAACTTTAGGAAAAAAAAAATTAGGGGCAGGCAACTTCAGAGAAGAGATCACAGAATCACAGAATAATTGTGGTTGGAAACGACCTCCTAGATCATCAAGTCCAACCATACCGACAAGAACAAAGAATGCCTAAATACCTGACCACTAAAGGGGGGGGAGAAAAAGCTGAATGTCTGTGCCTGATGTTCTGTGTGGAACATCTTTCCCATTAGGCTGAGCTTGATATTTGAAAATCAGGGAGGGGAAAGACTAGATTTCACTAGAAGATCAAGGCATTTTATAGGGAGAATTAAGTGTCAGGCTGAGTCACAACTGGTTGGAGATGGCTGGTCTGCTGACTTGAGCTACTCATTAACAACATCTGGGCCTTACCATGACCCATCTGTTGGTTGAGGGGTAAGGCACTTTCTACTTGATTTGTATGTTATACCTATCTCTGCCATACCTGTGCCTGCTGAAGAGTTCAGAGGAGATGATGTTCTTTTCTGCTTTCCTGTCTACTTTTTTTTGCTCTCTCTGCAGGCTGGTCTTAGAGAAAAAATAGCCCATTCTGTTACAATTGTCTGCTCCTTCCTATGGGAGCTCATCCTTTCTAGCAGTGCCCTATTCTTTCCTATCTAGGCCTGGCACAGTGGGTAACTTTGACAATATATTCTTAAAATGAACATAGATTTAGATTTTTCACCCACCAAATGCTGGGTGTTTTTTCAACTTCAAGGGAAAACCTCAAAGTTGAAGTGATGTTTGTTGGAATTAAGGTAAAATGTTGTAGTTATTGTCTGGCAGGTTTTCAGATTATGGCTGTTATAAATGACTGCATAAATCCTGTAGGGAAATTTTCAAAGATAGGTAAAGAAATAGATCTTCCACAAAGAAATTATTTGGGGGCCTTAATGCCCTTTTAGAAATGTTCCCCTTAATTTTCAGCTATGCAACTGAATTTTTGAGAAATGTTGTGTTTAGCTATTACATAGCTTCTGTCTTGGAGGCAGCAATAGGGTTTTTATCTGAACAGTGTCTCACCCAGCCGTGGCTAAGTGCAGTTGTAGTTTGGATATTTCAACAGCTTGATTTTTCTGTACAAAAATAGAAAATGTCAGATAGGGAAATGTTGCTGACAAACACAGTCTGATTTATGAGTTTTCTGCACATCTATTTACTCTGCTAAGAAAACATGCCAATTAGCTGTAGTGACACAAAATATTTTAAGCCATAACAAACAAAACAAACCATGCACAGGGGTCTTTTTTTTTGTATATGTTCTCTAATTTCTAAATAAATAACAAACAAACTTTCTCTGTGGTTAGATAACAGCCAGAGGTCAAATCTGGATTAAGGTTCCACATTTGGCCATTTAAATTACAGTGAGACAGATGAAAATGTTGGAATGGGATCCCAAGTATCAGGGACTGAGAGTCTAGATGGGATTTTGTTTCTCTCTCAATATCATCACCTACATTTCATGTTGAGGTAGTGAGGCTTCCTCCGTTTCCTCCTTGAGTTTTATTGTTAGCCCATCCTTTCATATTCAAAGAAAACTGAACTTTTTGCAAAACTGTGTTTCTGAACACTCATTCACCACCTTGTACATCACATCATTTGATTCACACAAATGCCATGATCCTCCATAATTCCTGTTGGATTTCTAGGAATGTGAGCACATGAAGGTAACCCAACTTGGAGAAAAGACAGCGTTGTCATCTGTGCTGCATAACATTGCAGCCCGGACACCAAGAGCCTCGTGGTGTCACTGGGCAACTTTCAGGATGAGAACTTGAGGAGGCATTCAGCAGAGATGGAAATATTAGTGGCATGCTTTACCAGAGGCTGGTCAGGAATCAGTGTGTCTTGGAAGTCTTCTTCAGGGTTTCTCTCGTTGCAGTTTCACCTACCAGCTTTTGGAGACGTGGCAGCTGTTAGTCGGTTACCACTGCAGCAGGATCCTTTTGCTCCTGCTGTGCCTTGCTTGCCGTCTGCTCATACCCTTGCCGGCTGAATAAACTAACATTCCACATGCTTTGTGCTATCAGTGTCATGCAAAACAAGTAGATGGCATATAGAAGCTTGCTCTGTCTGTGGTATTAATTATAATTTATTCCATCTCACTCCCATGGTGTGTATAAAGACATTCTAATAGCATAATGGTAGGGAAAACAAAACAGCATAGATTGACTGAAATTAAAGGAGTCATTAATCTGAGTAATAAACCTCCTAAATTCCAAAATAAAGGTCTCACGGTTTAGGGTCAGGGCAGCCCACTAGACCTACAACAGATGCTCTCTGTTAACCCCCTTACCTCCCCAAAGAAAAGCAGAAAGGAATAAGAGAGAGAAACTTATCAGTTAGAAAAGAAACTAGAACAGCTTTAATGAAAATGGAAATAATAATCATAAAAATGAATATATACAAATATATACAAAACCAGTATTGAACCCAACGCCCCTGATGGTAATTCGATCACCATCACCACTGATGCTGTGGAGCAGGCACCGGGACAGTCCCAGACTGGGCTCAGCAGCAGATCGGAGCTGTGTTCAGGGCCTGGATTCTGGTACTGAACTCAGGGACACACAGACCGGGATTGAAGGCAGAATGGGCAGAGTCCTCCTCAGATGGCAGCCGTTGAGGAAGTGAGCAAGAAGCTGGAAGAGCCAAGGAAGATCTTGGCCCTCATGATCCCTCAGTTTTATATTGAATATGGCATATGTGGGATAGAATCCCTCGTTGGTCAGTTCAGGGTCCCCTGTCCAGTCCGCTCCTCCCTGCAGGTGCAGCCTTTCACTTTCTGCACCCCCAATGTGGTACACAAGATCCAGCAGTGGCTTTGGTCTGCACACCAATCCTTGGTAGTAACTCTAACCATGGGGTGTT